>WHYT01013992.1:0-121838 GCA_009806455.1 Tetrax tetrax
GGTAAGACTGTGTGTCCTATCTTACATTCCAGAGAAGCAGATGATTTCCTGATAATGATCCTCCGTGCATTTTCATCCTTGAGACATTTTTTGGTTTGACTCCAGATGGAATCAGTGCTTATATCTTCCTCTTTGGTCTTTATCTCCCCTGTGTTCCTAAGGATCATTAGAAGGTTATTCCATATATAATGCCAGTTTATTCAGATGTGGTATATCCATTTCTGTTTCTCCTTCCCTAGCATGTTCTGTGTAAGCCCTTGTTTATTATCCATTGAGATCCATTAATATCTAAAGTCTGTTGTAGACATCACCTTATTAACTTGAAATCTCTTAATCAGCTGCTTTGTGTTACTTCATGTTTGCAACTCATTTAATGATAAGGATTTAACATGTGTGCTGAAGATGCAAAGTCTGGTTGTCAGCCACATTTGTTGTAAGACCTGAACTGTTCTTTGAGGAATGAAAATCACATACACATCCTCAGTTCCAATAGGGATATTTTCCTCACTGGCACCAGTCCACCTCGCTGGCCTTCAGTGGAAAAGATTAGCTCCTTTTCTTTTAGTTAAAAACAAAACAAAACAAAAACCTCTTCCAACTGGTTGTTGGTTTTTTTTTTTAGCTACTTCTTCCTATTACCTTAAACTTCCTAATATCATTTTGAAGTATTTGGTTGTTGAGGCAGATACCGTCAACGAAACCTGTATTTTGTCATTGTTGTGATGGGGTCCAATGTACTCTCATTTCTAATCAAGCCAGCCTTTAGCCAGTAAAAGAAATTGGAAGAAACAGTGAAGGAAAAGAAAACGCCATGTCATTACCCATTATCTCAGGTGGGTTTGAGGGAGAGCTAATGCAAACTTGCTCATGCTAAGGTCCCTCTAAAGAGATTTCCATACTTTTAACTGTCTTTCTGGGGTTCTGTAATGTCCCTTATATTCCAAGTGATATTGTCTGCCATCCTAGCAAAAGCTTTTTTCAATGTCTGTGAAGTTCATGCACAATGAACTCCTTGCATGCTCTGCTAAGAGGATGTTCTTACACACTACCATGGCCACTGACAATTTCTGTTTCTTGAGATCAGCCTGCTCTTTCCCAAGCCGAATGTCTCCTGCTTGTTTCAGCCTCTGTAACAGTGTGCTTGCCAGGCTGCTGCTCGGTACAGAAAGGAAGATACTGTCTCTTGGTTTACTGTGCTGCACAAGGAGTTCCCTCAGGCAGAGACCACCTTCCTCGTTCCAGGACCACAGGAAGGAATTCATACTTGGCTTCAGTAGAACTTGCACCTCTTATCTCTCCCACCTTGGCCCATATTCCATGCACTAAATTAATGTTTCTCTCTTTATGGCCTTATTATCTGTCTGAAAACTGCACTGCTGGTGTGTGCCAGAAGGCTGTTCTGAGCAGACTGGTGTTTTCCTCCTGACTGTTTTCCTACTCGTACATGTGCACAAAGGTACACTGCACCTTCTCCCAAGGATGGCTAGAAACATCTCATAGCCTTCCTTCTCTTTAGGACAAACAGGCTTGCTTGGTTAGATTAAGGTAGGACACTCCATCCCAAGAGTATCCCCACTGTCCTGCAGCAGCAGCAGCATGGAAAACAGGCGAAGTTTTTGTTTCAGTTGTCAGTAACTCCCTTTGGTATATAAACCTGGTGGCTGCGACATGTTAAAAAAAAAACCAACAAAAAACAAACCTCCCGCCCACCTTGATTAACAGCAGGCTTGAGAGTACAGCGAAGCAGTTTATTTCCAGTCCTGGAACTGGGAATAAACAGGTGCTGGGTTTTCCAGGGGAAAACTAGCACAGGCTGGAAGCAGATACAGAGACATGTATAACACAGAAATGCAAATGTTTCTGTTCCTTCTCCCTGCTTTACCTGTGTGCTGCCCCTTTGCCCCTAAGTGCACCCGCTCTCCTTCACTTTCCAGCTATCATGAGTTGTAGCTGAAGTAACTGGTGCTTTGTAGCAACTTTAGAAGACCATGCATTGCATACCTTCAATGAATGATCCATCTCAAGGGTTAGGTCCATAATTCAGGTGACACTAAGAAGATTCAGACCACAGAAAAGGGTTTGGTTTGCAAGCACACCTGCCTTGCTGGGGTTAGGGGGCCCTTCCTCCGTATCCCGAGGTCTGTAACAACCTCGCAGCTGACATGAGCGGGTGCTGCAGAGCCTGGTCTGCTGAGGTGTGTGCTGGGCTGTGGTGGTGACAGCAAAGGTGTCTGCCGAGCAGGGGTCATGCCTGGCATCAGATGTCTATGCTCCTTCTTTGCAAAATCCTCAGCTGGCCACAGGCAGCTACTGAAGGTGTGGGCAACTTGTTCTTAATTTATGTTCCCACAAATGAGTTTAGAGCTAAGCCCTGGCTTGGAAGAAATGGAAAACCTGCACAATCAGTATAACTGATGCAACTAAGGAATTAGACTTAATAGTGAGAGAAGGTAGGACAGCCTTGAAGTTTTCCTTTCTTCCATAGTGCTGCTCATCACAGACATGAATCAATGGTTTTTGTAGAGGTGTTCCTCTTCCTAGGGTCATACTCATTCACTGCTTGGTCTTCAACAGCCAGTTAGGATGTATTACTGGAGGTATAGCCCGCTGTAGAAATAAATACATAGGGTGAGGACAACATTGTGAACATCACATAGGGTGAAAATAACAGGAAGATAAGATATGGTTAATTCTAGATTGACCTGAACGGAAAATCAAATATCTGAAGCAGGACATCATGGTGACTTCAGGCTTCTTCCGCCACTGCTGTCCCTGGGACCTGCTGCTTGTCTCTGAGTGACAGCAGGCAGGGTGCACAGTGCCCCACGGGGCACTCTCCCTGCCCTTGACTCACCCCTCCTGGTGTGCTGGGGTACGGGCTGGTGCAGAAGGGATGTGGTGGCCCTCTGCTTCAGAGGAACCAAGAACCAGCTCTCCCAATCTCCATGCACTCAAGCAGACGCAGTTGTGGGCAGGAGCAAAGCAATTTCAGTGCTGGCATAAGTCCCTGAGCTCTATCTCAGCAGAATCTCCCTGGATTTCAGAATTAAGATCCAGTTTAAAAAATAAGGGTTTCTCCTAGGGTTAAGATTTTATTAGGATAAATGAGAAAAATTATGTCTCAGTGTTATTTTTTCAAGCTATCAGTCAAGTCCTCAGATCAACGAGTTTTTTCCTCTTTTTTTTTTTGTATTTTACCCTTTCCAGTAAAAACCAGCCAAACAGCAGCTTTCCAGGAACTGTCTCTGCCTCTTCTCTTTCCCACTCTCAAATGGAAAATTTGTGTCTGCAGGTAATTAGGGTGGGCAGGGCTTTAATCATGTCATAAGCCTAATGCCTAAATTAGGGCCTTTACAGACTAACAGAAATCCATTGCAGTGTGGTTCTAGGAGGAAGGCAAGAGATGTGAGGTTAAGGAAAAAAGCTGTCACTTTGACTTGCTTCTGCCTCCCCGAGGGTCAAAAAGCGTCCCTTTATAATCTCTTCAAACACTGACCATCAAGTATACCAGTGTCTTATCACTTGAGGTGGTAACTGGCTGTTGAGCTGGAAGCAAAATGCTTCTGCTTTCACCTGTTCCTTCTCTGAGGTGTTTCTTATGATGCTGGGAAATATCAGAAGCACAGAGCTTGTCACCTGTTGTGTTTTACAGAAAATCCAGACAAAGAATTAACTTTTCTTAAATCAATCCTCCTGCCCAAAGCAAACACAGAAACTACCATTAGACCTTAGCTGAAAACTTGCAGTTTCTGGTATTGTTTCCTCATGAGGAGCTACAGCTTACATTGATCTTGTAGTACTTGCTACCCCTCCATTCACCTCCTGTAAGAGTAGGCAGTTCTTCATCCATTTAACTTTATGTTGCTGCTCGTGCTCATGAAGCTTCGTGCCGCTGTTTCTGCCCTGAATAAAAGGCATGTGTTCTCTGTGACGCAGGCAAAGATGTTGCTCATCCAGACAGAACAGCTCCTGTTGAGATGCACAAGAACTTTCGTCTTCCCTTTCCCCAACATCCAAAGAAAGCCTGGGCCAGGAGTCTGACATTTAAACTGGTGGAAATACAAACTCACTCCGCTGAGGTAACAGCAGGATAAATGAAGCTCCAAGACTGAGATTGGCTCAGTGTCTTCTGCACAGCTTGACTGCACTGGCAGTATTTTAGCAGCTCACCTGCAGTGGTTCTTGGGAGGCAAACTCACAGCACAGCCACCAAAATGCCCCACGTCAAAAATAGTGGATTGTCACCCTGCCTAAACAAGCTATGGCTCTTTGTGTAGCGACAGAGCTGAAGGGCCCCTGATCTCTCATGGGGAACTTTTGTTTTGATAGCAATATTAAATATATCAGACGATGAGATTTTGAGCAGAACTTGGCCCTGAATTGCTTTGAAGATCACAGAGAACCACATGCAGTTGCCTACTCCATTCTACTTCGAAGTGTTGCGCTAGTCATTGCTTCTGATAAGACGTGGATAGGGGCATCTCCAAAAAAAAAAATGAAAACACAAGTAGTTTCCACTTTGTGACTAATGAGTTATACAGGAGTATACGGTTGCACAAACCAAATCGTTGCAAGGGAACTGGAACAGTAGTTGATGAGCCAATACCTGAATACATACTGTAATTTTGGGAGGCAGCTGTTTAAAGTTGCAACCATACAACCTGTATTTGACTATGTGCTTAATAAAAACATGAAAAAACACTATATGCTTAATGAAAATATAGCAGAACATTCAATTTCTGAAGAGAAACCAAATAAATATAAAAAAATTGCCCCAAAATGTGACATTGAAATAAAGAAACACTGGAAAGAATTATTGCCCTTTCAAAGTTTTGGCTTTAAAGTTTTTCCCTAATCTTTTTAGAGCTGAGCATTCAGCACCAAAACTCTTGCAAGACATAAAAGATGGCTTGCTTGCTGCTGAAGTCTCTACGTCATTGGAAAATTGATTTAAAAGAGCAACCAGTAAAATGAATAGCTACTTAGTGAGCTGAAGTAGAAGGGTCCAAACAGCAGCGGCTCTGCCGTTTGGACCCTTCCACTTCAGTTCACTAAATAGCTATTTTATTTATGCAGTCTTGGAAGCTCCTTGACTTCTCCTTGATTTATTTTCTGCTCAGGTCTCATCATCCCTGTCCTTCAGGTAGCTGTAGGATGCTTGTCTGCCCTTGCAGATCATTTATTGTTACTATCTCAGTAACTCTCAATTTTAGACTTTCTCTGGTTTCTTGCTATCCCTCTTGAACTGTATGCACGTGGTACACAGCGTTTCCCATTTTTTAGACACTGCAGACATGCCCTGTCTCCTTTATCAAAAATAAAGGGGCTTCAATGAGCCAAGTCCCTTTCATACTACGAGATGCAATTATTGAACCCTCATCTTCCTTGTCCCTACTTTAAAGTATTAGATTAGAGCATCCTGCCCAGTTATTTAAGCATATCAAAAGATGGAGTTCTGCTAGAAGTGCTCACTTGACAGGACTAAATCTCTGCCCTCACTGCAGAGCGTGGTGCAGCAGAGTGCATTCTTCCTGGCTCCTCCAGAGCAAAGTGACCTTCAGTAGCAAAATCCTTTCTCTGGAAGCAAAAAAGCATTCATTTGGAATGTTAATTAATCTGCAGCTAGCAGGCTTGGTTTTAATTTGTGTTCATGACAACACGTATTTGAGGAGAAGCAGTTGAAAAAGCGTCCATACTTACTGTGGAAACTGTACCAGGAAAATTTTAGGGGAATTCTTCCCATTTTCCCACATGCCTTAGTTTTACTGGAGTTTTTGAACTGCCAGTTTTTGGACGGATCTGTCTGAATTGCATGAAAAGGTAACTGAAAAGCAAAGTACAAGGAAAAAGATAAAAATATAATTTCCTTTCAAGTGACATTTATTGCTTCAGTGCTACAGAAACTCGCTCACCCCACATTGCGGCTCTTGGGGAGGCAGTAGCTGTGAGTCCAGGCACGCGGCACCGAGGTGGGCAATGCTGCTGCTCTCGGAGCCTGCTTGTGTGAAGTGGGCTCATCGTAGGTAGGCAGGGAAGCTTGAGGCTGGAGGCCAGCGTACAGCGTGGTCCGTAACACCCAGCCCACCCTGGACCAGCAGCACCTGAGGGGCTGGAGCAGCCAGGGGCAGGGCTGGCAGCTCCTGCAGCGGGGATGCAGCTGAGGCACCTCGGAGGCACTGGGAAGGGTCCCACAGGCTTGGAGGTGGGCTTCAGCTCTGCTCCTGCTTAGGGCACCCTTTGCTTGCCCTTCTTCTTGCCACCACAAAATACCTACCGAGGCTGTTGATTTGTCCCTGAAAGTCAAACATTATGACAGCTGCCAGGCATAACACTGCTTCTTGCCTAATGCGCCAGGTTTGATTTTCTTTGACTGCTGCTGCAGTGAGTAAGCAAAAGCAGAGCTCCTGACCCCAAGAAAGACCAGCAGCATGAGTCAGGACTGGCCTAAGCAAGTTCCCTGCTGCTAGGCAGTTGCTGTTCTGTAAACTCAGCTTCCTCTCCTGCTGGGACAGAAAAAGAGGCGAATTAAGCAAACTGTACAGTTCTAGTGCTGTGTGTTTTCAGCATTTCTCATTCTTCCCAAATAGATTTTTCTCCTCTCTAATTCCTGGTATCCTAACTAAGACAGACAGAGAGCAAGGTATGGCTTATCGAGCACCCTGAGCGAGTGCAGCCGCTGTTCAGTTTTGTTGACCAGGCCAGGGACTGTCACAATTTTCTGTCTCAGACAGCGGCGACTACCCGACCAGGCTTTAGCAAATAAAATACCACAAATACATTCTGAAAAAATGTGAACATAATACTCATGAAGGACTATTAATGTGTGCAGAAACTATGCAGGCTGCAAATACACCTTTGTCCTGACCTACAACATTCCTCTTCCTTCAGTCCTAATGGAGTCCTAATGGAGATGGCCAATTACGGTTTTATGATATAGATTGCAGGAGAGCACCCGTTGCTGTGCGTGCCAATCAGAGTTTTGCTGTTGGCTTCAGCAGAGTCTGAGTTTCTCTTTTTTTTGTATCTACAAAGAGGGAAGATACAAAAGTTACTTTACCAAATAATTTCTTTATAAATATATATAAAAGTCACAATGTTATTTCAAACTGGTGGATATTTTTTTTGAACTTGACAAACTATATCTGAAAATATGTACCACAGATGAAAAAAAAAACTTAGGACATTGTTCAACAACCAGGATTATTTCTTACTGTATTTTTAACATTTTAAACCCTCTAAAATGAAACAACTCCATCTCAGAGGCATAGGAGTTCTCATTTGCTGGTAGTAGAAGAACAACAGTTACCAAAATCTTCATTAAGAAAACTTCATCTCAGCTAGCCAGTCAAGAGGAGAGTCCTGTGTGGAAAATATATTTTGGATATGTAACATTTGGACAATATTTAAGTTAAACATTTTCAGTAAGCCTGGAGTCTAAGCTCATGGAAGGCCATGCATGCTACTCTCGTTTTACGTACCTTTTTCTTCCATAGGGGACAAATCAAGATGGATAAATGCAAAGGGTGATTTTGGGAGTTCCTGTAACCCACAAGGATGTCTAAAAGACTGAGTCATGAAATGTTGAATTGTTTTGTCATTCTTATTATGGCAGATCAGAGTAAGTTACTGTGCAAATCTGTGAGATACTGTCTGATAACTCTTATTGCTGCTGAGTGGTGTTATTTTAAAATTGGAGGAAACAGGAGGTGGCATTTCCCCCTCACAGGCTGAATAGTTGTGTTAAGGTAGGAACTGTCTGAATGTGGCAGCAGTGCATCTGATGTGTCCTACTTTGATGGCATTTCAGTTGCGAAAAAGGAAATGCAAGGAGGTGATACCTGCACGTCTGGAGTCTGAGTTACACAAAGGGCTCAGTACTACAAACACTTCATTCCTTCCAGCTCCATACTGAGTTTGAGTTCCCTTCTTTCATTTTTCCATTTGACAGTGTCTTTCTGCCTTTAGATCACTGTTAGCATAGGTATGGCATTTCCTGTATGGGATCATCAGGTTTTACCTCTGTTCGCTTACAACCTCCAGCCAGGTGGACAGAGAGATGGACATCTGGGGTGAAAGTTCTCACCCTGATAGGAATTAAGAAAGCTTTCTCGCATTCATCGCTTACAACACAGTGAGATATCCCCAGGGGAAGAGTAGCACTATGATTTTCCTGAAGCTGATTTTCCATGTTTTCCCTAGAGCATCTATCCCCAAACCACCAGTAACGCTTACAGAACCATAGAATGGTTTGGGTTGGAAGGGACCTTTAAAGGTCATCTAATCCAGCCCCCCTGCAAGGAGCAGGGACATCTGCAACTGGATCAGCCCTGTCCAACCTGGCCTTGAATGGGGCATCTACCACCTCTCTGGGCAACCCTTCCAGTGTTCCACCACCCTCATTGTAAAAAATTTTTTCCTGATGTCTAGTCTGAATCTACCACCTTCTATTATGCTTTCAGGAGAAGTGGCCACAGGTCACTGTTTCTAAGAACACCACACTTGCAAATTCCTAGAACACTTCAGCTCTGCATAAGTAAGCTGGGAACGTTGTTTTGCTAGACAGAGTATGTGAATGACAACCCAGTGCCCATCTACTCAATTCTTCTGGAATGTGAATAGATTTCCAGCACGGGGTTGAATACTTCTGTTTGTTAACTTAGTGGAAACCACTTGGCGCGGGAACACGTTTGAATCATGATGCAGGCGTTTGAAATTAATACAAAGCACTCTCACTGGCTGGGGATCCAGCTGCTGAAAGGACCTGTGAAACCAAACCCATTTTTTTTTCAGGTTTGTTCGCTAGAAAAGGTTCTAGAAAGTCGGTGCTGCAGATTTTTCTTTCCTGCTCTGTCAAAAATGATCCTGGAAGTTATCTGTCCTGATGTACCAATGTATTTCTAGCCCAGACAGGTTATGCAATGCTGAGCCTCAAAATGCAGGAGATATCTAATTAATCAAAATAATTTCTTGACATTTTTGCCTTGGTGTCAAGTATCAACAATTTCCCGAAATTCAGAGAGATGAATATTCAGAAAGCTGCTGTGTTTCCTCTCTCTCCAAGCTGAAGTGGCTCCGCTGAGACCCTGTCGCTGGCAGAACCTGTCTGTGCACAAAGCCACTCAAGCGCAGGCATGGCAGGAGCTTTCATGTTGAGCTTTCTTCAGATTCACAGTAACCTAGGTTTTGTGCCTAACTGGCATAGGGACACACAAAATAAAAGACAAATAGGAACCTTCCTAATTTAGGTTTGGTGAACTATTAATTTTTATAATGCTGAATTTTGGCACTGCGTAGAATTCATTTTTATGTATTGCCTTCCTTTGTTAAGAGCGTACACTTTAAAGTAGGATTATTCCCAGCTCCCTTACTGCTCTCAGCTCCCATTCTCCATTTAACCCAGCTTTAGCTGCCGCAGCAGCTACTGGAGCTGATGACTGACCATGGTGCTTCCAGTTCTCAGAGTTTCAGAGTGCAGCCTTGAAAATGCCTTGAGCTCTGAGGCTTGGAGGAGAAGGTACAATGATGCTGGAGCAGCATGAGGGTAAAATCTGGTGGTTCATGAACTGCTGGCCAAAGTGAATCCATTTTCTCCCCTAAAGGAAAAGCATTTCATTTTGCATCAACATAATTATATCTGATCAAAGATCTTCAAGGTTTTCCAAGATCTGAATTTTTGCTTTAAATTTTGAATGAAAGTGCCTATAATTCCACAAGCTTTTAGGTAATTGAAATAATTTTATATTGAGCTTCAGTATTATGAATCATGGTGTCTCAGAAAGCTGATTTTTTAATAAAATTCAGCTACAAAGAAGTGTTACAAATGGATTTTATTATTTTTAACTAGATCTAAAAATACCTTCATACACAAGTGAATTGATTGTATTATAATGTGAAAAGGAAAGAGAAGCTCAGTGTAGGAATGGCATTCTGGTGGGGCTGGCCAGATGAGAAATTAAGGTTACAGAACTAAGAGCAAGAAAATTATCAGCTTCTTTCTTCTTCTCACTGTCTTTCTTACTCTCTGGCTGCATGAGACGAGGGAATTGGAATAAAATGAGAAACCTGTCAATCTGCAGGGTGTCCTCTACCTGACATTGATTAAGACTGAAGAAGGCTATCTGCAGTGCTGAATGAGCTGAGTGGGATAACGAAGGGTATGAACGTCTGAGCATTTTGTATCCTGCTTTTCTTCACAAATGGGTTTCAGGATAACGTTGGGGATAGTCCAGTGTTTTCTTTGTGGCCAAGCATGTCAGAAGCTACTGCAGTGGCTTATAGGCATTTTTTTTCCTAAGTGTTTCTAAGCAGCTACATAAAAGAGCAAGGCAAGAAATTGTCTTGGGTGGAGGAATGGGGTAGAAGTCCCTCTGCCATGGGTGTCAGCTGTGGGTTTGCACAATCCCCGTGGGTAAAAGGGGCTTAGCTGAGCAACCTCTGTGCTGCTGCTCCTCTTCTTTGGACACGCTTTCCCCTATGTCCTCAGCACTCCTTCATTAATAATTACAGAAGGGAAACTAAGACGAGTATGTGCTTCTGCAGCCTCAGCTCAGCCTGGTGTTATACATCATTCCCTTCTTGCTTGTGTGCTGAACTGTCAGTGCAAGCAGTAGGCTGTTTTTATGTTTAGAAGGTAATGTATTAGCTGAGTGGTGGTTTGTCTGGCACGTGGTTTGATATCTTTCTTTATCCAGCTTTGTGTAATTCAGTTTGAGGAGGCAGCAATTTCCACCTTCAAAAGAACATCTCAGCAACGTTTCCTCCAATTCCCATTTGTTAGAGGTTTTTATCAAAGAAAAGGTTCTTGCTTGTTGTGCACAGCTTGCATGGTACAAGCTTCCTTCATTGCCTCTAAAAATGTCAGATTGACTCCAGGGGAGCTGACACAGCATCCAGCATGTCGGGCTGTACCGTGGTAACGCTGTCCTCTTTGCTGTAAATACTGGAGTGTTGAGAACTTCATTAGGGCTCCAGTGAACGCAGCCAAGAGCCATCAGGAAAATGGAGGCGAAAAATACAATACAGATAATTTTTTTTTTAACGGATAACTTGTGAGAAGCCTCATTGCTCCTGGTGGGTGTAACAAGGTACAATTCAAGCCTAACATCAGAACAAAGTGACTTTGGCCTTACAGATTGCTAAAGCACCGGGAGCTGTCAGAGAGGCTTAATGCTGCTGGTGGGCTGATGGGAAGGGGCTGTCCAGGAAGCCAGCGCTGGGCAAACCTGTGCGATGGCAGCCACCTGCATGGGATAAGGAGTGGAAACTGGAGGGAAGTGGGTGGGGAAGAGGGCAAGGGCTGTGGGTGAGTGGGGAAGCCTTTGAGGGACCGGGGCAGGACACGCTTTGGGGTGCCTTGGGGGACGAAACAATCACTGGGTCAGTGAGCAAAGAAACCATCTCCTGAGGTTTGAGTCTTGCTGGGTTCAGGGCAGCAGGGCTTTATGTACAGCCTTTAAATAAACAGGATTACAGCAGAAAATAAAATAAATCCTTGTTTGCGTCATTCTCTTCCCAATGGAAACAACATGTAGGACACTGAAGTTTGGCTACTTACTCAAGCTGCAAAAGGACTGGGTACTAAAGAACAGCAGAGCGAAAGGGGGTATTCACAGATGGCAAATTCTTTAGAAATGGGATGTGAAGCAAAAACACTTGGTGAAACTACAGGAGAGGAAGGGGGATTTTTTTCCAGTAACTGTTAACGATAAAGTAAAATTGAAAATTATCCCTGCATCTTTTGAACACAGAGGAGCGCTGGGACCAAGATAGCAGCAGAGGATATTGCAGTTTGGCAATTTTCAAACCAGAGATACAATTATTGTGGAGACATTTGTAGGTCTGTAACAATAAATGGTGTTCATAAGATAATCAGTTCAGCCTTCACCCAGAGCATATTCATTTCCAAAATTAAATATGTGGCCTGTCACAGTGAGAGTCAAGCTGGCACTGCTATCACGGAGAACGATGGGGCTTTTGGAAATAACTTTCTCACATGCATGTGGGTGTAGTTCCCAGGGATGCACCCTTGAAGACAGCTTCATCTACTGTGCCAGGCATTGCAGAGAAGGCAGCAGCGGGTCCTGTGCTCTGCCAGACCTGGATGGGTTTCCCCATGCATCAGCAAAGCAGAATTACAGCAGAGAGCTGCAGTGCAGCACAGACAAGGCTGCACCACCCCTGGAGAGAGAAAGCACAGAGAGTCATGCAACCATGAGTAACCTGGCTGACTGATTGAGGCTCAGCATACCTGGCACCCATCTCATTTTTGCCCCATGCGGGACATTTTTGCCCATATTGCGGCGAGTTAAAATGCTGCCATCCTGATGGGCTGAATGTGCTGAGGCTGCCATGGCGGGTGAGATACTGCGAGCCGGGCTGGACGGCAAGTGCTTCCCAGAAAGGTGGTAGCTGACAGCAGGCAGCAGTGCCAAGTGTTTTTTCTCAGCCTTTAATAAAACTGTGAGATTCCTTTTACAGCTGTGCAGTCCTGGAGAAGCTGGAGGCTTGCATGGATTTACACGATGGCTGAGTTTGTCCCTAGGCGTATAGGAGGGGGAACTGTTAGCATTCTTGTACAAAGAATATGACCAGAGACAGCTGGCAACCTATTTCTGGTACTCACCACTTCGGTTTCTCAGATGACATCTGAGAGCACCTACCAGCATTTAATTCTCATTAGTACATTCTCGACGATTTTTGTAGTTTGCATGATGTGCGAACTGCGCGCCTCTTTTCCTTTGCTATGCACTACGAAAAAAATCGTCATAGAAGACACCCATCCAACTGTTTTCTCCAGCCGTGTAATTCCCATTGCTGTGTGCTTTGGTTTGCATGCAGCCATCACTGCCTTTAAATAGACAGTGTAAAGATTACTCCACCCTCCCCTTCCTTTGTTTCTCCGCTCTAAACATAAAGAAGTGAGGAATGAGCCAAAAACTGCCTCTAATGCCACAGTATATAAAGGATTTGTGGCAGCAGTCAATAAACTAAAAAATCTTGAATGCTATGATTTAAAGTGGTATAATAAGGGATGTCTGGAGTTTACCAATATATGATCCAGGGGAAAAAATAGGAGGGAGGTGGCTTGTGCTGTCTGCTTTAGGCTGTCAGGCTTCAAACTGCGGTGCTGTTCAGTCTGCTTCAGGCAGGTACCTCCAGGACATGCCCAAAGTGAGATGGAGACCCTTTCTAGAGGTCAGCCTTGCTTTGGAAAAAGGGATGGAGACAGCAGGGTCTGCCAGCTTTCTGGAGAGGAGGAAGGGAAGAGAGAATGGGCTAATGGATGATATCCCCAGCTGTTTATGTCTGTGAGATGGAGGAAGGCAGCTCATCCTGGCGATGAAAGGTCATGTAACTGCACTTTCTCTGCTTCTGCTTCTTCCATTTTATGCTTTCACTTTAGGCTTTCCCTAAATTCAGCTTTAATCTTAGAAAGAGAGAGGAAGAATTCATTTCAATTCAAATGTGAGCTTGTGAGCGAAAGAGGACTTGTGCAAATCTGTTAAACCTCCAGATCTAGCAAGAGTTTTCAATTTTTCAGCAGTTTCCTACACTGAGCCTGCCTTGAGGCTGAAGTCCTCTCATCTTGGCATAAAAGATGGGAACAAATGGGACAGCATCACACATTCATCCTACCTTGAAGAGGGACCCTTGGTAGCATGACCATTCATAAAGTAAAGATATATGTTTCTATCAAACAGTACACTAAGTTTCTTCTTAGATTTTGGTGAATATTTTTGGTCTCTGACTAAAAGGAAGAAAGAAGATGAGTTTTTCTTACAGCAGAGAAGCAATAAGGAAATAATCTCCATTCTATTTGGTATAAAAATGAATTTAAAAATATAAAAAGTCACTCTGGTATATGATAAGGAGAAAAGCAAGCCAACCTCATGTCTATCAAGTTTTCCTCCTACTTCTGTCCTCCAAGGTCGACCGTCACTGCAAAAGAGACCCGGCCTATGCTGTAGGAGTGGAAGATGTTTTTAGACCTTTCCTGACAAGTATGTGCCCTTTGCAGCAGCTTTGGGTCTCCCAGAGCCTCCCAGCTCTGCTGCAGCACCAAACAGGGCTGAGGGTTGAAGACTTCAGAGCTGTGCACATCAACCCCTGGCCTCCTTGCCGGATGCGTCTCATGTGGGGTGGGTTCCTGTGTCTCCTCAGGCATCCATGATGGGGATCTTGGGTGGCTGTGTGAGGTGGTTGGCTCAGTCTCCTTTCCCAGAGGGATGCTTTCCCCACAAGCTCCTCCATGACAGAGCGTATTTGGGGGAAATTCCCAAGCTCTGAAACAAAGTTTTTCATTAAAAGAAAATTTTTATTAAATAAAAAAAATTATTGTTTTAAAAAGTTTTTAATAGCACTTAAGGTGATCTGCATGACAGTATTAAGTCATTTTTTAGTTCATAGCCTTCCTCAGACTGCTTATTCTTTTTTTCGCTGTAATTTAAGTTTCGTGTTGGTTTTCCATGACTATATTTCCTGGAGAAAACATCCCCCTGCTGTTACAACTTGCAAACTTTTCAGAAAACAATGCCAATTTGGGCTTCACAATGAGAACTAAGCTATGGACAGACAGGCAGAAACACCAGGACTTCTTCACTTCGGCTGTACCCAACTTTCCTCAGTATCTTAACACAACCGAGTGTTATTCATAACATGGATGAAACAATTAAAAATGGAGGTGCTTCTGATGCTAAGAAAATTGATTTAGAGAGCAAGTTAAATCTACTATTTAAATTGTCCATCCTGCACGCTCTCAGCTCAGAAATGGGAGCTTGGTTTGCATCTCAATGGAGATTGTGCAAAAACAGCTGTCTGTGGTTGGACACCATACGTAGTACCTGTGCAGTTATAATATAAAAAGATTTATTCACACTCTGACTAAATGGTGCTAGGTTCTTCCTTCTCTGTTTTTTAGCAAATAAAGAGAGAGGTGGTGAAGCACACCTCAGGTAACAAGCAGCACCCGGCACCTGGGAGCGCAACAGGGAGACAGCTGCCGTTTGGCTCTGCCCTGGCACAAGTACAAGGATGGGCGATGTGAGGGAGCATGGGGACACCCAGGCAGGACACGGATGGGAGCCAGGGGCTCAAGGCAGCAAATTAGGAGCTGCTATAAGAGCAGCAGGGCTGTGGCACAGCTCAGTGTCGGCAGGAGCAAAACTGGAGAGCAGGCATGGAGAGCACCAGTGGGACCCTCATCTCCAGAGCCTTGCTGTGAGCTGGTCTCAGGGCTGGGTTACATACTGTGTTGGTCTTTTATGGGAGCTTTCTACAGCCCAGAGATGACCACTTCTGGTCACTAGAAGACTTTGGTGGGAACCGCTCTGTGTTGCTCAGAGGCAAAAAGTAGGCTCCAGGTCCCAGCGTGAGCCTGGTGCTGTGTGTCCCGAATTCCTCCTGTCGGAAAAGGAAACATGACGCAAGGCCATACATGGATGCCAGTGTCATTTGCATGACAAGGCTCTGAAATGCATTTCTGCATTGTTCACACCCACTCTGTGTTGAGCCCCAGACTGCATAGGTACTATGTATAGTATCCAACCACATAGAGTTATTTTTGCAGAATCTCCAGCAAGATGCAAACCAAACTCCCATTTTTGAACATGGGATGGGCAATCCTGGCTTCTGCATGGGGAGAGAAGGGAAACCCCTGGCACCAGGCTTGTGGACAAGGGGGTAGAAGCCTTGCTGCTTAGAGGTTTTGGAGTTATTCTGGGGGAAAAAAAGCCAGAAAGCTTATAGTAGGAGTAATCCCAAACCAGGAGAGAGGTGAAATTTCTGACCCCAGCAGGTGCTTTCTGTCTAGCTTTGATAGAAGGAGGGTAGTGGTGTGCTTTGAGCAACAGTAATTAAGACTCCGAGGACAAGTTAGGAAAACAATCACAGGATTTAATAAGGCTGGACCGCCCAGCTGCCCACGGGGCTGTGTCCTCTCCTGAAACTCCCCACGGGACCATGGCAAGGGTACCAGCCCTTGAGAGGCGGCGCTTCGATGGCAGGGGTTAGTGTGCTCCGGTGATGCCTCAGACTTCCTCAGAGCAGCCTGGAATTTATAAATCTGTCCCCTCAGGTGTGCTCCTGAACTGGAACAACACCTCACCTTGCCCACCCAGCCCAGCAGGGTTGCCATCCTGTGAAGAAAGTTTCCATCTTTTGCACAGGAAGTAGAAATCCTGGGTTCAAATACTTCCCAGGCCTGAGTAAAGCCCAAATTCAAAAGGAAAAAGCAGAAAATTAACCTATAATTTTCTAATGGTACAAAACAATATCGCAGAACCAAACGTGTTCTACCCTCATTTGAACTCTGTAAACCACCCCCTCCACCACCCGTTCTCCGTCCCAGCCTGCGTTCTGCCACCTCCTCTGTATCTAATCTCTCTCTATTGCACAAGGTGTTTGCTAACATCCAAAGTATCTTTTACTGTTCTGAATACTCTTATCAAAGTCTTGCAGGCAGCTTGGTGTAAGCAGTAAGTTTTGTTAGGTAAACAAACACTTTTTCACATTAAGTTGTACTTAATAGCTGACCAAAAATTCACCATCCCCTATTAATAAAATGTTGAGCTGGAACCATCTCAGGCTTTTTGAGCACACCTTCTGAATATTTACTTCTGGAGAGTACACAGTGTTTACAAGAACTCGTGTTTATTTATCCAAGAACACTTTCGCAGAAAAACTGCTTTATGACTAGCTGTACATTTTCCTTTGCCAGTTTATTGACCTTTAGCAATGCATGGCTATTTGTTTGGTAAAACCGATAGCATTAATCTTAACCTGCCACGTGTAATACATCTTGGTAACTGCTTTCCTTTTTTTTTTTTCCAAAAGGTTTTGGGTGGCAGCAAGGCCCCCTGGGAACTGGGAGGAGGGTTTGAATCCAGTGCAGCGCAGTAGTAAGCAAATAGCATCGCTATCTGATGACACTTGCTAAGTGGCCGGAGGAAAACAAGTCCATCCTGGGAGCTCACTTGGTAGCACATCCCTGACAATCCCACTGGCACTTTCAAGGTCTCCTAATAGTTTTTCTCCTTGGGCCGACGGGGCCATGCAGCTAAATGCCCCTCTGCTTGTGCAGCCCTGCCAGGTGCTGCCTGTGCCCTGGTTAATTGGACAGCTTTCACTCCCCTCGCTGCCTACTCCGGCATTTCCTCAGAACTCAGTGTATTTATCCAAGAGCACTTCCGCAGAAAAGCTCCTTTATGCTTTGCTATGTATTTCGCCTGCCAGCATCCTGACCTTTAGCACTCACCAGCAGGTTTGCCTTAAAAAAGTTCATTTCAGCAGAGTTCCTCCTGAGCTGCTGCCGAGGACCACTGCGCGCAGAGCCGGGCTTGCACGAAATGCATCTGGCCGCACCAGGCGCTGCTGGTCTTCCAGCTCTGTGAGTACCTGGCGAAGCAAAGCTGAACTGCTCAGGAGTGAGGGAGGAAGGCACACGGGCAGGTTGTAGATGCTGATCTACCTCCTCTCCTCAAATTGCAAGGACAAAGAGTCTTTAATTCAGCCCTCAGTATGAGTGGAGATTACCTCCAAATCTGAGTTAATTAAAGAAGATTTCAGGCAGCATTTCTTTCCGTAGAAAGGAAGCTATTTACCTGTGCAGGAAGAGATTCGAGACAAAGACCTGAATTTCTATTTCACTGTTTCATATTTTTATATTCAGTAGCACAGGAGCAGAAACTGAATCTAGTTTTCCATGCTTCCAAGGACTCTAAGTCTAGGCTGCGGAGTTGTAAGCACACTAGACATGAACCAGTTGGGGCAGGTCCAGAGGAGGGCCACAAAAATGATCAGAGGGCTGGAGCATCTCTCCTATGAGGACAGGCTGAGAGAGTTGGGGCTGTTCAGCCTGGAGAAGAGAAGGCTCCGGGGAGACCTGATAGCGGTCTTCCTAAAGGGGGCCTACCGGAAAGATGGGGAGAAACTCTTCAGTAGGGCCTGTTGTGACAGGACAAGGGGTAGTGGTTTTATACTAAAAGAGGGTAGATTTAGACTAGATATAAGGAAGATTTTTTTTATGATGAGGGTGGTGAAGCACTGGACCAGGTTGCCCAGAGAGGCGGTGGATGCCCCATCCCTGGAAACATTCAAGGCCAGGTTGGACAGGGCTCTGAGCAACCTGCTCTGGTTGGAGATGTCCTTGCTCCTTGCAGAGGGATTGGACTAGAACTTTAAAGGTCCCTTCCAACCCAAACCATTCTATGATGCCATGATTTTCCAGCCCGAGGAATAGCTAGACCATCTGGGCTGCAGTAGCTATACGAGGCAGGGCTGGAAAGTTGTATTTAGATGTCTGTACAATGAGTACTCACTGCACTGCTAGCAGTAGCTGTAAGTTCAAGATGGGACCTGAGAGTGGGAGCACTGTGTGTGAGCACCCAAAGCACTGGGTTCGCATCAAAAACCAGAGAGGGTGAAAACTAGTTTGGATGGTGAAGGTAGATCTAGGCAGAGGAGGAAGGGGGAGAATGGACAATGATTGAGAGTCAACAGAGAGGATCAAGAATGAAAATCTGCAAGAGTAGATGAGAAGTGAAAGAAGGACCGTAAGACCAGGAAGAGACAAGGAAGTACTTGATTTTCATTTTTCAAATGGCAAGAAATTCATATGAAAAACATAATTAAAATCACAGAATTGAGCCCTCGGAAGTTAAGAAACAAAAGGATGAAATCTTCTAGAACAACATGTACAGATGATGGGCATTTTAATGGCATGGATAATTAATCGTTGGAAAGGCTCATGAAGGGTATGTAGTAGATTGCATCACTTGAAGGCTTTAAATAAAGACTAGAAATCTTAAAACACTGTCTATGTTCTCCCTGGGAAGATACTGCTCTTGACTGAGAAACCATCAGGGTAAATTCTGTGGTGAGCTTTGTGCGGGGACACCAGCTAGACATCCAGCGTGCAAGAGCTGGGGCTGCTCTGGCACGGTCCGGGAATACCATATGCTCATCTGGCCATGCTAATACCTGAGCCTGCCTCAGCCTCTGGCAGAGCCTTGGGCTAGCTGAAAGGGAGGATGCAAAAAGAGCGGAAGCCTCAGTGAGTGCTGGAAAGGCAGCGATGGAGTAGAGGCATCTTGGGAACCTGGTTAGACTTTATGGTGAGTCTTCTCCTTTGGTTTGCACAGTCAGGACTAAATTCTGAATTGCCAAGGACAGAGTACTTCGACCAGAGAGTCTTAGTCTCTGCAGAGGAGGAGCAGTTGTTGGGGACCTACACATGGGCAGAGGGTACCAAGATGATGTCAGTAAGCCACTGCAGGAGCCAAAAGAAATAAATGTCCGCAAACTACCAGTGAAGGAAGTTAAAGGAACTTCATTTCTTTGTAGCCCATTTCCTCAAAAGCTTTTCTCAGCAGTTGATAAAAGAATACTTTTATTTTTCAAAGCTCTGAGTTCGGTTCTTCCTTTCGGAGTCCCTGAGCAAAGCCAGTGAGCTATCAGATAAGTGTGGCTAATGTGTGTGTACTCTATGGTCACTCCTAACTATTCAAAATGTAATTTTGGTGAGGGAAAGGCCCTGGACTTGAGGCCTCTCGGGTGTGCAGAGCTGGGGGGTAGATCAGCCAGCTGGGACAATCACAACAGCCCAGCCTGACTTTTAACTCGCGAAAAACCTCTGAAGTGCAAAGCAGCCTAGAACGTTCACTGGGAGTTGATGGTATTCAGTGCCTCCCAGGTCTGGGCTGTCGAAGAGTGATTTTAATAGCACATTAAGTATGAGATTCTGGAACGTGATCAAGACCTAACACAAGGAAGTAGCTTTTAATTAACAAGTTCCATATGCTACGTATGAAAAGTAACAGCCATTATAATTTATTAGAATTAAGTTACATATCAAAAAACCTCCAATGTTGAGTTTAGCTGCTTTAATTTAAAATAAATATTTCTACATTGAGGTGGCATGAAAGAAAATTTGCTTAAGTTTAATTTTTATACTACTAAAAGGATTTTACAGCTTAGAATACATGCTTTACTTCACACTGTACAAATGCTGAAAATTGGATTAATTGTACTGCTTTCAGCAATTGTACTGGCATAAACCGTTAATAATTTAGACTCATGGGGTTTGTCTTGTTTAATTTATTTCCAAAAAATTATTTTTACTGCAGAATGCTAAAATAACATGTAACCAAACATTTAGATTTATATGGTGAGGCTCAGCCAGTAAAAACCTTAGTTAGAATGGGATTAGCTGCGTTCAGACCCTGAAATTCTAGGCAGTTTTATCAAAAGCAGCCAAATGAAACCAGAAGCTCAAAGAGGCAGTTTGGTTTGGTTTTGCTGAAGTTTTTGAGCTAACATTCATTATAGCATTGCTGCAGTAAGT
Source organism: Tetrax tetrax (assembly GCA_009806455.1). Classification (NCBI taxonomy): domain Eukaryota; kingdom Metazoa; phylum Chordata; class Aves; order Otidiformes; family Otididae; genus Tetrax; species Tetrax tetrax. Next base: position 20,339 of record WHYT01013992.1, read on the forward strand.
ACTAGAAGTCATGAGTAACTGCATGCTGATGGTACTGTTCTCTCAACTGTCCCTAGCTTTGGCACGTCATTCTATTAGGCAAGAAGATAACTTTTAATACTCTTACAGTGTCATAGTGCTCTGCTGCTACCGCTGAAGGACTGGAATTATCTGAGTTGGTTTAGTGGATCAGATGATGGGACGTGCTTATTTTGAAGTCCACTTCACAAATTAGATCACAATCTGTGGTTTCATAGATTTTTCAACAGCTTTTAAATGTTGCACAAAAACTTCTTAAGAATTTATATTTAAAAATAAAATTCCCCAGTATGAAGCTGTATGGAGGGAAGAAGGAATAGATAGGGCCAGAGGGGACCTCTAAGGTCACTGAATCCAGTCTTTGCTACTGCAGGCAACCACATCACAGGATCCCCTTCAAAAGGGATTTGTAAGTCTTCCGAAAGCATTCTCTGCTCTGCAAGGTCTTTGATATTGAATACAGCCTAATTGTATAGCACGTACATTCCTGATTAAAATGATAGGGAGAAAAAAAAGGAACGACAGACAAGTACATTCTGCGCTGACCGGAGTTAATATTTACCGAATAGCGGAAAGCATCATTCCACCCACTAAAATGTGATCATTCAGAGCTTGCTCTGTTGCCCAGGACAGCCAAGACAGGAGCTGCTTTGCAGACTCGTGTTGTGCACAGATGACCAGGCACCATCCCTGGAGCGCAGCCGCGCTGCCCACACACTTGCGGTAGGAGCTTGTGGTTCAGCCTCCTGCTTGCTGCCATATCTCCCGTCCCCAGCACTCCCAAACCACCACAAGCCCCATAATGTCGTCAAATATAAGTAAATATTGTCATTATTTGACTGGGATTCTGAAGCACTTCATTCTGAGTTTTCAAGCTTTTCTCCATAACCAACAGGACCCCGAATTGTCTTCTTTATGAACGAGAAGGTTGAAACTCTGCTGTTTGAAAACTCCTCCAGGTGTCAGGACATAAAGCTTATCCCAAGAAGGCCAGGAAAGCCCACAGGCTCCTCAGCATGCTGTGCAGCTCCCTGTGGGCAGAGAGACTTTTACAGATGATTTTGCTTGTGTTTCATATCTCCATGTCAGCACGGACTTAACATATATTCTGCTTGCATGCCCCTGCTGCAGTATCAGTGGCACTTGTGCAAGCCCCAGCACACAGGTGACAGGAGGATGCTTTGACTGACATAGTTTTCTGCAAGGTAAGCTGCTTTTTTCCAGGTCCAGCTCCCTGGCTTTGAAGTACGCTCTGCTGATCACTCATTTGAACATTGGACGCTTCATGCTTTTGTAGCTCCTGCTCCTCCCCGGGCACTTTTCCAGAGCCCCACGAATGCCAGGCTGCTGCAGAGGCTGTTGGGTCCCTTCCCACTCGCCCAAGCAGGGCCCACCGTGTTAGAGGATCACTGATTTCTGAGGTTCCCACTGCCAGCGCGACAAGGTTTTAAGAATTAGTTTGAACTTTAGCAGTTTCATTTTCTACTCTAAAAATCATGCTCTGAAGCCTCTTGTGTTTGTACCCTGTGTGGCTGTGCAAGCCCACCCGTGCTGCCCAGAATCTCCTGCACTGGCCATTGCTTGGCTCTCCCCTCATTCCCTTCCACCGCTGGTGGTCAGGCCCACCTCGCTGCCATGCCAGCTGTCTGGATTAATCGCTCTCTCTCTCTTTCCACCTCACCAACTCCCCATCTGTTTTTCAGCTATAGCTTAAATCCCTTTTGATCTGATCCTGAATCACTGACTTCAACGGAAGCCTGCGCACAGACTGTTTCTGGGAGCAGTTCCCTCCCTCCTGCGCCCTGGTTCCCTATGATGTTAGCCTGCCATGCTTACTGCTGCGTATTGAATTCCTCCTTGCCAAGGGCTGGATCCTGCAATGTCGTGGGAACCTTCGTTCCTGAGAGCATGTACGTAGCTGTATTTTTTGGGGGACCTATTAATTTGGTTGAAATCAAGACTGTGCTTAGGGCTTTTCTGGTGATCATCCAGAACACGTAGCACGTTGCAGGATTGAACCTTCCCATCCTGAACTGTTCTGCAGACATGCTGCAATGCACAGTATAGTCAGGCACACAGGGAGCATCCATCCCTTCGTTTCATTTAAAAGGCATTTTATTCACCTAGCAGTTATTTAATGCCATTACTTATTTATTAAATTCAGTTAACTTAATGCACCACTATTTAGACAACATATTTGGAGTGGAGACAGCAAACATCATGTTAATTGAAACTGCAACATGGTTCAGTTGCTGTGTAGTCATGAGAGCTTAATTGTGTGATCAGAAACCGTTATTGCTGGTGACTCTCTTGTGTCCCAGGCACTGGCATTGATTGTAAACTGAACAGCCAAAAACTATGCAGAAGAACAATCTTCACAGCTTAATCTGTCTTCTGGATCTTGAAAAGTAGTAACGCAGAATGCCCCATATATCCAACATTTCTCAAGACTGAGGCAGCTTTTCTCACCCATGGATGGAGTGATTAACCAGCATATTTATGAACAGTTTGGCTGTGCACTTTCCAAATGTGTACTTCAAAGTGTCTCTGTTTTCCTGGTGTTATGATAGATAAAACAGGTACACACAAGATACATCTACTTCCACAAACATGAATGCAGAGAGCCAGAGTACGTACACTGCAATTACAGGATAAACAGAGAGATGTTAATGTAAACTGTTACTGAGGAATGTGTGTTTGGGCGATTGAGTCTCCCTTTTTATGTGCGGGAGCCGAGCAGAGAAAAGGATCAAGGCAAAGCTTGCAGGTGAGCACAGAAATCTGCAACACAGAAAAGCAGTATCTGGGAATTATCTGAGACACCTAATCCATATAAGAAATTACTGTACCCTTCTTTTTTTTTAATAGGTTGATAAATGGAACGCAGTAGATTACACCAGCAAGAAAATCAGTATCTTTGGTGAAGATTTGCAGATTTATAGAAAAAGAGAACAAATGGTAATCATCGCTTGATGTAAACCAAAGGAGAAAGCTGAGCTTCAGGGACTACCATTAAGCCCGCTTTAAGGTCTGAGCTTGCAAAGCACCGCATAACCTCAGCTCCCACTGAAAGTTGATTGTCTTCTGCAAAAAGTTGAGTCAGTAGGCTCAGGTGATTTATTCTATTCATAATACTGGAGGTGTTTTTGTTATATCAGAGGAAAGTTCTAGAAAGATCTGGAAGGAAGATCAAAATCCTGGAAAAAAGCAAGCTGTGACATTTGAGCAATGATAGACTCAAAGGGGCTAGGAAGGAGAGGGTGAGTTACCAGACACCCAGTTAAATAAGGGCTTGCAGGACCTACACTTCAGCATCTCTGGGCTTCCTGCCCTTCCCCACAGAGGACAGGAAAGGGACAGATTTGCAGTGACAATGTCCCCAGTAGATGGGCGGGGGCCTGTCCCAGCTCCTTGGAGCAAGCTCCATTCCCCTCTTCTGCCCAGGAAGGTGTATGGATGCCGTGTGCCTGCATGTGGTACAGTTTGCAGAAAGTCTCACCTGGAAAAAAGCAGATAGATTAATTTTAGCAAAGCCTGAAGCAGCCTGCACTGGTTTGCATTAATCTCTGTGGTCCCTGATTGCATCTGTTTTCACATTTCACTCTTCCACCAGGCTTAAGCTGGCACTGATGGGAAGAAAGGCAGGAACTAGCAGTGATGGGCTCAGGTAGGGACCCAGAGGCAAATGGGTGCAAGGGCCTGCTGGGGTGCCTGAAAGCCTTTCAGACTCGGTTCTTTTCTGTGCCAGCTCCACCTGTCCTCTTCATTTCATCATTGTGATCAGGTGACACACAGCTGCATCTCCATGAGACACCTAATCCAGCTCCGTAAGCTGTCCCCAAGTTGCTACCTTACAGTCCTTAACACAATCGAGATCCCATCCTGGGCATAAAACCTCAGGCTTGTACGTGCTCAGCTTCTTTCGCCAGCTCTGAGGACCCAAGCCACTCCTGTCCTACTCCTTGTGAAGGCTTTTCCATGGGTGGAAAGTATCTATCGTCCACTCGGCTGCTGCTACCATGAAGTCTGGTGCACGCCTGCTCTTGGCTTTTAAGTAACTTTCCTTCATTCCTCTTTGGCATCGGAAAACTTCAGCCATTATAAAATTACTTTCTCCCTGTAAGGCATTGCTAGAAAGACATAAGGGCAAAAAGAGACCTTTCCTCTCACAGCTTCATTGGACTGGCTGGATTCAGGCTCAGCTGCCCCAGCTGCAGGTGCTTCCTTTCTGCGTGCCCTCCCTCTTTACAGTCCTGTCAGCCCATCCAGCTTCCTCCACTCACACAGCTTCTTGAAGGAAAGGACAGAGGCAACAGTAGGTTTACAAAAGAAATGCTGGGCTGATCCCAGGAAAAAATCAAGACTTGGACTTCTGCTGCCGTTGGTGGTATCAGAGGAGTCATGCTGGGAGTTCCTGGAGATTTTCTGGCCAGGTGGCAAAACACTTTGATACACACATTGCTCCCACCAACTTGAGGGGTCTCAAGTCTCCTAAGGGTCAGGCAGATCTAAGCCGAATCCAAATAAGCTGGTAGGTACAGAAGTACTGAGTTTGGGATCTGGGAAGCAGTATAGCTTGGCTGGCACCAGGCTACTCCTTGTTGATGCGTCCTGTCCCTGTGCAAGATTCATTAACTTGTCCAAAACACTGGGCTGACCAAATTATCCTGGAGAGGTCTGTCAGTAAGCTGACCAGCAGTCTGCCCGTGCTGGTCTGCCTCTCCTACCTCCCAATCAGTACTGAGCTCAAGGGTTGAGGATGCCTTTAGAAAATAAGAAGCCTAGGACCAGCAAGCATTTCTGCACCCAGCTTCCAGGTCTGAGTCCTTGTTTAAAGACCTATGTACTGCATGACTTGGGATCTCTGCAAGACGGTATGTAGGTAACTGCCCCTCCTGCTCTTCAGCTACCCTGCCTGCACCGTGAAAAGAATTACACTATTTAGCAGGAGCCACAATATGAAATGACTTGGAGAAAATATCCACAAAGGAACAGGCAAGGATATGTGTATCCCTGCATATCAGATAGGCAGATACATCTTGGAAGAAAGAGGAAAATGAAGAATGCAAAGTGAAGCCATAGCTGGAATTCATTGGGCTATCTGCAAAAGTACTTAAGGGGGCCTTCTTTGGGTTAATTCTTTCATGGATCGCCAGAGAAAATTATAGTCTGGTTGAGTTATTTCATTCACATTAATCTTTCTGCAGCAATCACCACCTTCTTCTTCATAATCTTTAAATTAAGGCATGTATTAATTATTTATACAGCTTCATCCATGTCTGTGGATGTTTTACAAAGCAAATAAAATGAGTCCTTGTTCACAGTAGAGTGTATAATTTAGCATAGGCAGAGGCAAAATGGGTGAAATAATCAGATGGAGAAGAAACTAAAATGGGAAGGACTTGCAGAGGAGGTTGCTTTTCCTAGAAGAAAAACAATGATATTCAGTGGCTGGGCAGGGCTGTTCTGCTGGGAAGCGGAGCTTGGGAAGGATGACCAAGACTGGGGTGTTTGGAAATGGATGAGGATGGCAGGGTGTGAGGCAGAAGGAGCAAAGGCAACTGAGGTGGTAGAAGGACATGGCTGGGTTGTCCAGTATCTCTGGGGTAACTGACACAAGAAACATAATGAAGAACAAAATGCCTGGGAGGGGAGCAGGTGAAGAATTTAAGTCCAGTTGGTTTTCAATGTTTTAAATTTCTAGCTCTTTTGCAGGATCTATACCTTTTCTGCTTATCAACTGAAGACCACAATGGTCTGACCACAGGGCTGCTTAAAACTCTTTTCAGGTAAGTGAAGAAATAGCAGCCACACAGACACAGGAGGATGGACTATTGTCCTTGTGTCATTGTTCACAGCTTGTGCTGTTGAAGGAGTCCAAGGTTCAACCTTTACTCCTGGATTGTTGCTGGATTTCCCATAAGCTGTTCATTGGAAGGTATGGCCTTTGCTCCTGGACTTTGCTCCTACCTCTCTGCCACTTCCTGAGCTGGTGCTTCCCACAGGAACAGCCTTTTGGCAGGAGGAGAGAGGCACAGCACATGCCAATGGCTCATTTCTGCTCCTCTCATCCACATCTGAGTGTAGTTCATGATGCCCACCAAGAGAGCTGGGCAGTTCAAAATGCAGGTCATTTTTGGAACCAAGAAGCCACCCCTCCAAACTCCCTTCTTAGTTTGGGAAAGTTGGAGCAGTTTTGCATTGTCTCAGGGTTAGTACCAGCAGCTCCCTTGCCTCCTCGTGCTGAGATGCAGCCTATAGCTTAAAACTCTTCCTCTTTGGCCTGTTGTGGCCTGCAGCCATTCAAAACTGTGCAAGCAGAGCTGTCAGAAAATTTGCTGTCATTATGTGCACATCTGAAGAGTAGTGGGGACCTGGGGACACTCCCTTAGGAGGGTCGAGATGGCCTCCACCAAATCTCCGGGTAAGTACCTGTGAGGGGCTGCCTTCACATACCTACATAGCCCTCTCTCCACAGACCTCTCATGCTTACAAAAGAACAACATTAATTTATTTTCATCTTGCTGCCTCTTTCTATGAAGCCTTGCCCTCCATGCGCGGTTCCTGCGGTACAAGTATCCTGTAAAACATTCAGCATCAGGATTGTGCTGAGTTTGAAATCCGTCCGCGAGGACCTACACACACTGGCACTTCCTTCCTTACACAAGCGTCTAGTTGGCTCCCAGGTGTGCTGGAGCTCAGTCTGACGTGCTCTCCCATGGCTTCATGCCTACACTGTGTTCAGCAGTGGTGCACAACCCCAGACACCCTGGCCAGCCCAGGTGTCTGCTATGGAGAGAGAGGGTGGTGGGACCCTACCTCAGGCAGAGTTTTGGGGCTTCCTGGAAGTTTTCACTAAGATAGAGCACACCAAATGTATGGAAAAGGCTCTTAAACTCAAAATCCAGAGTGGTTAGAATAGGGACTGTAACGGATAAATTTAAAAAAATAAAGCTCAAAGTCTGTTTAGTGAGACAAAGTAAAAATACAAAGAGATTTATGAACTGGTCTTCCTCTGCATGCTGAGTTTCTGCAGGTGGACTTTTCCTCCAAGTTTGGCTGCATACCATCAGCTTGGTGACGACACCACACAGCCTGCCCATGTCCTGGCAGCAAGCCCTATCCATCCATCCATCCGTCCATCTATCATCCATCTCTGGTGGATGCCCGCTCCATGCTGCTTGCAGCACTCTCTCAAATGTGGTTTTGCAAAGTGCCAGCACATGGGGAGCACCAGTCCATGGCTCTCCTGGTTGCCTCATCCTGTGCTTTCCCCTGCCTTCCCCACATGCTTGTGCTCCCTGGAAGGCACAGGGTCCCCCCCTCACCTGAGTCCCATACAACAGCCAAGGCAACCAGCCTCCTTCCGTCTCCTACCCAGCCACAGCTTTATAACAGAAGTAACATAAACCAAATAGCACAGGTACTGTCCAATGCAGCCACCAAAATAAAATGCCCATACAGTTACACGACTGTGCTCTTGGTAGTGATAGAAATACATGTTGACAGAGATGCCTAGCAGCACAGACTTGGTGGTCGGATGTCCTTGTGGTGACTCCTGGAAAACTCCTACAGACCCAGGACCGTCACCAGCATGTGAGACATGAGACTCAGGGCCTCTTACCCAGTTGTATTTGCGTCTATATTAAAGCAACTTACTGAGGCTTCTTGGTAAAAGTTCACAGTACTTTTGAAATAATTTGCCCTCAAAGTAAGTGTTTTGCCCTGTTGTCCTGTATAAAGACAACTTTTCTTGCTCTTCCTTCTCTGCCTTTTCTCCCTCCCCTCTAAATACAAACTGAAATGGAAAGAAATGGCAACAGCAACAATAGCAATAATAACAAAATGCAAAAATATTTGCTAATTTCCTGGAGTACCCCACACAGCCCCTCAGTTTCACTGGAATGGCATAGGGCAAGGATAGGGTGCACTCTTGCCTTTTTCTTCTTTAGAAGTGTTCTGAAAAATGACATTATTTTACACAGGTGAATTCAGCCTCTCTTCCTGGGTTTCTCAGTGCCACTTCTCTCCTTGCGTGACACCGATGCTTCTCTGTTACGCGTGAGAAGGCTGCTGTACAAGTGATGAATGAGTGAGCCAAGAAAGTAAGAGATGTCCTGACCTCGGTTAACAACTAAAAATATTTTTCAAGATAAAAATCAAATTGATTTTTATCCGTGTTACTGTGAATATAAAGTCAAGCCTCCCATGAACAGATTTGAACTTGGTAGTTTACTGGGTAAGCTGGCTATGCATTTTAGCTTTTAATTATTTATTTGCCCTGCAGTTCTTTGACCAAAGATACTTTCCATAGCAGCCTTCCATGTCACGTTACTGGTAATATACAGTGACTTAAAGTAACACATACCTACGCACAAATCATGGGGTGTGTAGGCTTGACATTGTTTTAAAGGTCATCTCTATTTACCACTGAACATATTTTCCTGCTTATTTAATAATGGGATTTTTGGACAACAACGTGTAAAATATTTCTGTGTCATAGTCAATAAACAGCTTTTCTAATTAAAAAGGTGAGGAAGGTTTATATTTGGAGGAGAAGGGAAATAATGGATACAAGACACAGCTGCTGATACTTGGATACTACTTTGTGAGTGTAATATAATACTAACTACTCAGACATAAATCCTGTGCACTCAGCAGTCCGCGAGGCAACTGCTTGCCTCGTGTCCGTATTTTAATTTTTCTTGGAAATGTGTGCACACTGGGAACCTGGTCACTCAACAGCTGGATTATGGTGTTAGTGTTTCTTAAAATTCTTGCAATTTATCCCCTGTTTAATGGCAATTCACGTGTTTTCCTGGTGAGCACTGTCTCATCATTTCTTGACCACTTCTAGTTGTCCCTGTCTGGTTTATATGTATGAGAATGGGCCTGGATCCAGTAAAATATTTAAGCATGTGCTTCACTCTGAGTACCTGATAAAGGAGAGGGCTTGGGAAGTGCTGACAAAACACTCCTCTAAGTGCCTGTCAGTTATGTCTGAGAGCTTTTCGACTGACCAGGCTGCAAAGATGAGAGGAAGACTTGGTGTTGTGATAGACAGAGTCTCTCATAGAGGATCCTGAAGAAAGAAGCATAAGAAGGAGGGAGCTCATCCCCGGGGCAGCAGTTAGCCATGTTCTGGCAGTGCCGAGCCACTGACCCAACTACAGCGCTTGTAAATGCTGGTGCCCATGTTTCTCACAGCTGGAGACAAGACCATCTGAGTGATCCTCATCCCTTTAAGGAGAATGTCTCTCCTATGCACGAGATGCCTCCCAGCATCACGTCCGCCAGTGACTTTCGTTAACATACTCTTCCTTTCTGTGCTGAAACCACCCTTGACATTGCTGCACAACCATGTGTCCCAAAAGCAGCTTTTGCAAAGCTCCACTCCTCTTCTCCCTCGAGTCTGCAGCTTCCTTGACCTGCATAACCCACCTCCATGAGCCTTTTCCCCACCCTTCTCAAGGGATTTGGGCTCAGCCCTATCCACGTAGCATCTCTGATGTGGTGCTACACCAGGTGCCTCAGTGGAAATGAGGCAGAAGAAATAGAACACATTTTCTTTGTGCAGTGTATCATTAAATAATGCATTAAACTTACAATTTGGTGCACGGTTTGTTTTCACTAGCTTTTAAATGCCTGTTGTATTAATTTGCTTCTCCCAATGTTATTGATGGAGTCCTTTCAATAAAACTGTGAAATTACTTTTCTCTCATTTTAACCACTGTCAGTACTCCCACTTGAAATAAATCATGGTTAGATCCTGGAGAAACCTATTAAAAGAAAGCAAACATCTATGTCAGGCTGGTTCAAGAGAAGCTGACTGAATTGACTCAGTTGTGCAATTTAAGCTGCTTCGTAAACTTTTCCATTGAAAAATATAATTGTGTTTTAGTGAGGATATCCAATAAACATCACCTATCAAGTTCTTCCCCATTTGCAGATGTTCAGTGATTTTGTCTCAGTTTTGTGCATTTTAAATTAGTATTTGAACTTAGACAAAAATGCTTTAAAAATGAAGAAATATAATACTTTCCACATAAGCGCTTTTTATGCTTTCTTCAGTCTTTTAATACAGAAAAAATGGACAATTTATATAAGACTCAGAAAGAGTTGTATATTGAAACTGTAATTTTACTTTTGAAAGGAATGTTGTTTGACAATGGTTACATAGATTTTCTTTCCAAACCATTTAGTTTAAAACATGTGTCATTACATTTACTATATTACAGTGATTTAATAAAGTATGACTAATTTTAATATCCTTCATAATATAAGACTTCTAATATAGAAGAGGAACTTTAATCTCACTGAAGAAAAGCACTGGCGCAAACTCTTTGCCAGAAATACAGATACTCTCAAACATCATCTCTGAAATACTACTAGAAATTTTGTCATTAACCACTTTGAGTTGTAATAAAGGGAGTCTGAATTCTGTCTGTTTTCATAAGTGTGCTACTAAGGGCCTAAATATAGTTAATTTTATAAGTAAAAGATTCTTTCTGCTATCACTGAATATTACACAGCTAGATGGTTAGTTTCTAAGAAGATGGATACTCTTTGACAACTTTTCTTGTCTCCTCAGTCTTTTGAGTTGTTCTGTGACCTGATGCTTTCTTCTGCATCGTAACTGACTTCATATCCCAGTGCTGCAATGGGCAGGGACAATGCTGGCCCTTGTATACTCAGGATTTATCTGCCCATTGCAGTACACTACTGCAATGCTATGTAAAGTTTCCCAAGTAGCTCTGTAGACATCGCCTGTGTAAACATAGTTGGCATCAGTAAAATAATTGAAGGGTGCTATAAATCTAACCTAATCTAATTAATTTGGGGAAAGTACATAAGATGATACATTAGCAGAGATGACATAATGTTATTGCAACCAAATTCTCACGTTTGTCTTTGTTGTGAGTGTTTTGCTTTTGCTTTTCCCCCACACTAATCTGCATATCTTCACCCAGAGATTTCTGTATTAGATAGATTAGCATCTTTTGGGGAAAGAATGTCTCAGGCATTTTAAGCAGCATGCACAAGCATTTGAGGTTGTATACATCATAAATAATGAAATTAGGATGCACAGTTTTTACAGTACTCAGGCTATCTGAATGTTTTGTCAGAACAACATTTAATATAAAAAAATGTTTTAATACAAATTCCACATATGGAGCTGAATATGGTTTTCTATGAATAAGAAGATTTGAGGTTCTTATGACAGTAACAGTTAAAGGACATAATATCTCAGCAGTGTCTCCTTTTCCAGACTTGGGTAAATCACAGTAGGATAGACAAGAATTATTTTCTCATGCTCTAATACTGATAAAAGCCATTACTACAGCAGGTTGGATGCCTTTTCTCCTTTCTCAGGGGTAAGACTGCACAAACATAAAGCAGACTTTTTTTTTTTCCCCAGAATCCTTTTGCCTGGCTCTTAGGAGGACAGTCCTACTGAGAGTGAGGCACCGTCTGCTGTCCTGTCCTTGGAAATACTTGCAGTTGTGTCATGTTGGTGAAAAACAACAAAAAAAACAACTCACCCACCCAACTGAGAAAACACCCCACAAAACACAAACAGACAGTTTTGAACTTGTTCCAAAGCCCAAGTCCCTTCTAAATTTGCTGTGCTGCTTTGTGACAAAGTCACAAAATGTGCTTCATCTCTGTCACAGCCAGACTTCAGGGAACTATCCCACACCCACTGGAGCAGACTGGTCTTTCTGAACCCCGAGTAACCAAAGGGACTCCACAGACACTAGGACAGCTACAGGAGAGATGAAATTCAGAGGTGAGGCAGGTTCAGAAGGCACATATGCAACATCTCTGCCTTCCCAGTAAGTGGGCTACCTGCTGAGACTCCCTTTAGACAGAGAGGTCCCTCCCAGCCATTAACACCAGCGCTGCTGATGGTGCAGAGAGCAAGGATCGGGCCTCTTGGGTTTGGTTGCTGATGGGTTGAGCTCTCTAAAGGAGGAGAATCACCTGGGTCCAGCTTGATCCCTGGAGTGGAATTAGGACACAGGTCTGCAGGAGCACCTGAGCTCCACCCATAAAACTGACACCTGAATCCTGTTTTTACCAACAAACACACAGCTTTAGAGAAAGGTGGGTGGAGAGGGCAAGAAAAGCATGTTCACAAAGTTGTGTAAGCTCATTCTGAGCACAGCTTGATAGTTGCAATATCAATTATGTTCCTCAGCTTCCAAGAAACAGCTGACCACAAGGATGAAACTTGTGTGGGAGGAAGAGGGAGCATGTTTGGCAGCTGGCCTCAGATGCGGGGATTGCTGCTGCAGGAGGACAGGTTGGTAACAAACTGGCCTTATTTGGAGCACAATGTAAGATTCCCCAGTTTCAGCCTCACAACTCTCAGAGGGAAGAAAGGAGGGGATAATGGTGAGATTTTGCTCTCTGTGCAACTTTCACATTTATAAGGTACTTGGTTGCAGTGATGATGGGGATGTAATTGGTTTCTTCTGTAGGTCTAGGAGCTGTAGTTGTGACTTGCATTTTTCCTTCTACTAAGCTAACCTGGGTATGTAGTGTATTGCTAGACACCTGTATTCTCAAAGGGTGTTGTCCCCATGATAGCTACAGTAATTCTGGAGGAAGAGAAAATTATTCCTTTTTTTTTGGGTCATATTTTAGGATGATGTAGAAATAATAGTAATAATTAATTATACTGTAATGTTATGGTTTCACAAAGAGGAAACTTGGGGTACTGTGGAGAAAACATTATGTTAAACAGTCTTATGGTTGTCTAAAAATGTTTATGAATATAAAGACTGATTTTATTTTTTTTTTTCCTTGGGCCTTTACACGCTGCTGATATAGAAAGAACAGTCATCAGTCATTTTTAGCTGCTGCTCTCATAAGTAGGAACCAATAAAACATTTTAGGTCAAACACATACATGTTATGTTTAGAACAACCACCCACTATGTACCATATGCTGTCACAGTCTCTTCACAGAATGAAAAAGACTGAGTTTCCCCACTTGCTTTAAGGAGTTTCTCTTTAGTACCTTCCTCATCGTACTTAATTTATTTTGAAATTTACAAATGACAGAAGCTATTTCTTTTCTAAACTAGAATGAAATGCAGGTAATCAGTGTTTCACAGTCATGGTACTGTACTGCTTCTAGCTTTGTATTACCTATTTAATGAAGAAAGTTTACTGAAATGGACCAAGCCCTAAAACTAAATTGAAAATCTAGTAAAAGCTACCTCATTATGGTATGTGAATGATCTAAGGAGTACCTGAGTGTTTGGGGCCCAATCCGGCAAAGCACTTTGCAAGAATGCAAAAAGTCTTGGGGAAAAAAAAAAAACCAAAACAAAAGAAGTTATCCTGCAAGGCTGCAAAAGTTTTGCAGAACATGCTGTAGGTATTTTGCAAGATTGGGCCAAAATGTTCAGGACTTGATGAAACTGATAGTTAATTAAATAACAGGAGATTCTTTATGTCATAGTCTCATCTATGGTTATTTTGTAACAGCTAATACCAGGGTAAATGGAAGTTAAAGTTGACCCACAGTCCTGGCAAGTGTGGAAGGGTGGGAATCCCGGGAGGCACACAGGGGAGGGGGCCAGACCACACATGGCCCTGTGCTAATACGGTGGTTTGGAGTTTCATAAACCTTCTTTCCTGAGTCTAAGAGGACAGTTAGCTGTACATATTTTCACCGAATCACACTATGTGCAGAATAGTTTTGAAATGAGATGGACTTTTCCCCTCTCCAAGACACCTTTTGCATTTTTAACCCGCTTCTTTAAAATGGACCCAATAAGTTTGAGATACCCCCAGGCAACTGGGGGGACTGCCTAGTCACCAGGACGCTTTTGCCGTTTTATTCTCTGCCACGCTGTCTTTTTCTAACCATCTCATGCTCCTGTACTTTTTCCTTTGAATATTTTCAGACCCCGTGCATACACATGAGCAGAACAATACAGATTTAGCCCGTGTCCTCAGAAAGTGGGTTAAACCACAGACCAGCGTACGGCTGCTTGCTGTGCACTGCTGCGGGAACAAAGTGGAGGAGACGATGTGGCTTCAGCTTAAGGAGAAAGCAGTCATACTGTGCATATGCCAGCGATCACTTTTTGAAACAGAACTAGCCTCATGGAAAATGCTATTTATTGCTAAGCTTTCATAAAGGTTACCATAATTATAGAATAATTAGGCAGCAGGATCTATGGGGCAGGGTCTTTATTGACCCTGAGAAGCAACTAACATGCTTTGAGATACTCTTAGCAACGACACCCAGCCTCATCGGGATTGTCCAGGGAGGCTGTGTCATACTCCCATGCTCATTGAGTCAGCTAGATATATCAAGAGAGTAATCTGAAGATAAATAGCTGAGCAGTAAATCAGATAGTAGGGAAGAGAGTGTGTTGCCTTGTTGTAAAATGTTATTTTTCTGAGATGGTGGTTTTGGGAGAGTCTTTCAGTTGGGTGGTTGTACTAATGGATCAGGTTAGCTCAGAGGGAAGTTCATACTGGTGCAGCACTTTCTTTGCAAGTGAGTAGATGGTGTGATGCTTGCGATCTGCCATTCTTCAGAGTGTGGAAATACAGTCCCTTTTGTAGTGGCAAAGGGCACCATTTACCCGTATGGCATATTTACTCCACTGATGGTAATACACATGTAATCATGAAAGACCTTTCCCACTTCTATTCTTCACCTGCTCACCACCCTCTTCTTGCCTACATCCCTCCTAAAATGTCACCCTTTCCACACTGCCTGCCAGAAGGGAGTATATTTACCATACAAATCACCTTGCTGAGGAGCCATCATGCTGGTCATACACCTTAATTAATTGTGATTGTATTTTGGTAATCTTTGGCTTTCCTTGCGTCATCAACTGAGTTGTTTATCAATGTCACCAGTTGCCTCGTGTAAAACTTAAGAGTAAACACAGTGAGGCAAGGACCAAATAATTTCTGATTCTTTGGTAAAGCTTACTCCTGAGCTCACAAAAAAAAAAATACTCACCATTCTTTTGCAGAGGAAAACTATTATAAGTTTTAAAACACTGGTAAAGGCGGGAAACTGAGGGATGAAATTACTTCAGTGTCATCCAATGCAGCATTGCTGGATCTAGAAGTAAATACAGCTCCCTCTCCTTAGTTCAGAGCTGCTGGAACTCATAGCTCCTTCACTAACAGCTGCTTGGGAACCAGCAAAGCCTCAGGATCCACTTTTTCAAAATGACCTAATAATGTATTTTTGTCTCACAATGTAGCCATTAATATTTAAAGAAGCCCCTAGCAACACACTTACAAGGGTGGCTGTGTCAAACTGTCATGGTATCAACTCCTTTGCTGAATTTGCTAAATACTCAAGTGGAGCATGTAAGTGTTGTATGTGAACTCTAAACAAGCATTAAATAATGACTTATTCCTAGTGTTACCATTGCTCCTTCCATAGGCCTACTGAAAAGTGTGTGCTCGAGTTTTGTTACCCTGTAAGTGTCCATCATAGAGCATTTTTGGGAGAAGTGGCATGCAGGAGGTGGTAGAATGGAGTCTCGCCTGTTGATATTTTGAAAATCACCGTTCATTTTGTAGAGTCTGAGGTGAACGCTATTCCTGCGAAATCAGAACAGTCAGCCATCATACCAATTTCTGTTTGTGGTCCCTGTCCCTGAAGCATTAGAATATTCCTGTGTGAAAGCAGAAGAGTCCTGCACGGGGCCTTAGAGCCAGCATCGAGAGTCGAACACCTGGGAAATAAATACACAAACTGCGTGCATGCATGTGAAGGCTGGGAACCATATCCTTATCGTGAAGGTGAGGAAAGGGGGAAGAATCTAGTTTGATAAATGAAAATAAGAGAGAACGTGTGTATGGAGATTTATGGAGTACAGCCTTTCCAGCTTCAGGCACAATGCACATTTGTTCAAAACCAACAAATCCACAGAGTAGTTAGAAATAAAGCACAATATGCTAGGGGATATTTGTCCTGGTGATTTATACACATATAATATTCCCTTCTGATTAAATTTACAGCCATTTGGCTATACCTGTATTTCTGATCTGTTAGCTTTGTAAGAGCAATGCACTCAGTCCCATTAGGGAGAAATGAACCAGATAAGCAAACTCCTGGATGGGAGCATGGTCGGGCAATTCTGCAAAGTCTATGTTCAGACAAACTCCTCTTTTCCCTGCCCTATGGGCTTGTGTTTCATTCTCCCAGGATTTACAGGCAAGTGGGAATATTGAGTGAGGGGAAAAAAAAAAAAAGCTGGCATTGTTGCAAGAATAGTTTGGAGCTCATCAGACAATCTATGCATATTTTCACAAATATTTTTAGCAAGGGGGGAGAAAAGTACATAATTTAAACCTGCAAAGAGGCATGTTTAACTTGCACTCTACTCTGGCCACTTACATGGAACTTTACTCCCCTCCGCTCTCTAAACACAGATAATTGCCATGGCAACCACTGTATTTCAAGACTCTTACACATATACTCACACCTTTCTTAAAGAAACACAGAGCACAACAGTGTGGGACCGACACAGTAAATCACTGGGCTGTTTTTTATTTGTTGTTAGCTAACTGTCAGGATTTAGGGAAGAGCTGGAGACTTTCAGCCCGTATCAGTTTCGGGCCAAAACCAGAAGATGTTTAGACAGACACTTTGACATCTTTACTAAAAAATTGGATGTTGTTTGGTAACTCTGGGCAAAGGAATGACTGATGATCTCTCTGGGTGCAGGGTGAGAAGATTCCTGAGCTAGGGAAGGAGATTAAGGGCCTAATACTGAAAACCAATGAGCCACCTTTAGGATTAGACACTAATTTATCAGAGCAAGGAGCTGTGGCATTCAAGGAGCTCTCTGGTAACACAGTGAGCTTTCAACATTGCCACACTTGGGAGGTAAATGAGCAGATGACTATCCGCAGCTCTATTGCTACTTGCTATTTTCAAGTTTTTTTTCCAGTAGCCCTGCTGAAATACAGACCCTGAATGCTAGGTGCTGTGCAAACATGCAGCAGGAAAAAAAATCTCTGCCTCCAATGCTAATGGTATGACCTGCTCAGAAAAATACCCCTGCCCATCACTCCTGGGGCGCACAAAGGGCAGGGAGAAGGAGAGGTGGTGGGTACGAGGTGGGCGCGGAGCTGTTGTGCCCATGCCAGCCCCGTCTGCCCCATGTTGCTGTCCCTGAGGGTTTCCTTGTTGACTTGTTGAGTGTCTGACCCGGGTTCAGGAAAGTGGCACCTATGGGAAGGTGCCAGGTCGTTGCCCAGAGGGCGGCATCTAGCATGGAGGTATAAACAGGGCTGGTTTTTTGTTTTTTTTTTTCCCCCAGTTATCTTTGATAGGTAATCAGGAAGTAAAAAGGATAAATGGTTTGTTTGGGAGCAGAACATGCTTTATGTTTTCCTTCGTGTTAATGATCTCAATCGCGGTGTTTGCCGTCTGGACTTCTATCTCAGTTTGTTCTTGCATAGTTTATAAAGCATTGCTAGATGTCATTTTGAAGATGTGAGCTTTCAAGGAAGGAAGGTCTGAAATATTTGCAAGGAGCAATATCTTAAACAAGCTTGCATGGCTAAAGTACATTTAAGCCCTGAATTCTGAAGTATCCCTATAAATCAAAATAGCACCCTGTCTCCCTCCCTTTAAAAAAAATTCTCTATCTGGGAGCAGGGGTATTAATTTGCCAAGGTGACATGTTGATTGTGGCTTGTTCTTGGGAGATTCTTTCCTTCCACCTCTGAGGTGCAGCTCATCCCCCTTCGGCCTTTGGTATTTGTAATAAATTTCAGGAGTCCACTCTGATCCTGTCCCTGAACTGGAGGTATTCACAGCAATTTCAGTCTGCTAAACCATATATGTTTAGTTTCCACAGAAAGAAAGATTTGCACAAAACAATAAAATTTTTTCCCTCCTTCCCTGGGGAGTTTGATCATATGGGAATCCATCTGACACAGAAGCATTCCTTTTTTTTGCAGGTTTGGAGAGCCCTGCTTAATTTAAACACACCCATAAGCATCTAAGAGCTGGTCGCTTTAAACTGGAAATGGAATTAAGGATCCTTCTTTCAAACATTCCTTGGAATCTGCTCACTCACAGTGATACTGTATAACAGGATCTCCTTGAAGGTGCAAAAATCTTGTACCCCATTCTCTGAAAACTGATGCTAAACTTTTCCAATTCGGTTGCCTCATGGTCTTTCATACAAGAGGAAAGATAAATGACTTCATTAAAAACAGAAGGACAGAAAGCTTCACCTTTGGCATTTATGGTCCAAATTTATACTGAAATTTAGACCTTGTTGACTTATGATGATTTTATTTGTGGTTTTGTGGTTTTTTGGTTTTTTTTTTTTTTTTTTAAGAGAATGCTATGGAAGTCTACCATGATTGCCATTATTCAAACAGTATTGCTGATGGATGTTTTAGCATTTGAAGTCAGTTTTGGAGAAAGCTACAATCTTCATAGCATAGTCAGAGTTATGCCTCAAGGGGACACATCAGCAGGGCATGGGTTTTGCTTCTTGTAAAGCAAACAAGAGGGGAGAACAGCCGTTATATTCTCTGGTTGTTTATCCTGCTGTGATTCAGTTGGGTGGCTATACCAAAGAGCAATGCTGAGACAGGTTGGTCGCTATCTGCTCTTCCACGCAGGGGATGCCGGTCCCTACTGTGCCTGGGCTGGAGCTTTCTGTAGGAGATTTTAGCTAAGCAGATCTTTCCACTGGCTGACTGGTGTTCATGCACGTTTTCAGATCGGATCTGAATTTGGCTTCCAAGAGTAAAATATTATGCTGGATTTTGCTTGTCAGAATACCTGTCTGGATGTTGCTGCTCCTCAGCAAATGGTACCAAATGCTGTGGCTCCCCTGCACTGCCACTCTTGCCCTTCCCCTTCCGAAGGGCCAACCATGGGGCTCTCCCTCCTCTATCTCACCACCACTCCCTGGCAGACTTGCAGGAACTTAATTTGTTTTTGAAGCTCTTCCAGATTTGGCTGAGTTTGGTCAGTAGCTTCAGGAGTTACCAGGGAGCCTGACACTGCAATCAAATATGCTTGATTTTCTTAACAAACTGGAAAGTTATTTATGCTGGTTTTTTTATTGCTGAGGTAAAGCAATATGTCCACTATCCAGTTGTAACTGGTTGGCAGACTTTTTATGGGTCAGCTCTTACAGGGAGGCATGGGGGAGCATGGACACCCTCAGGCAGAAAATTGAAGCTACTGCAGCAAATGCATTATCTCTTTGCTGGGAATTTTCCACCCCACTGGGGTTCTCATAAGGTTTCTGCTGCATATCTAGAAAGAAGGCTTTAATCCTTGTTTTTATATCTCAGCTTACACTAGCAAGAAAGAAGTACAGGAGGTAAAAGATTCAATCCCAGTCCTTTGGCCAAAGGACAGTTCTGTGGTTAGAGCTTGGGAAGGGTGTGATCATAAGCAAATCTTCTAGTACCCCCTTTTATTCTTTCTGAAAATCACGAGATGTTGAAAGGATACACAAAACTGATGATTCTTAATGTCACTTGTTAGATGTCATATTTAAGAAAGAGGCAAAATATAAATAGTTGTATGGATATATAGCATGGAGGTTTAAATGCCTTATTTCTATTTATGAAACAGTAATGGCACGTGTGCTCTACAGGCAAGGATAAAACTCAGCTGCTGAACTTTTTATGATTTAATGCTGGACTAGGTCACAGGATGGCAAAATAACGCAGAAACACACACTATTTGCGAAACATATGTGCAGAAACATAGAATATTTGAGAAACATATGTGCTGATACACAATTCATAATAATGGAATAGCCTTATACCAAGCAGGACAGTTTTATTTGAAGTTCTGTCATTTACTCTGCAGGGTGTTTTCAAAGATTTATATTGCTTATTTGGAAAAAAAAAATACATTTATTGACATGGACAATATGTCTGTTTAGAGTGTGTTAAGCAGTATTTTCACAACATTTTAGTACCGATACTTAACATCAGCCAGAATCTTAGCCAATTTGTGACTAGAGGAGAGACAAAGAAAGGTAGTGACTTTAGAAAGCTGACAAACGCTGTGGTTTGCCAGCCACCGACAAATATGAACAGGCTAGTCTAGAACAATTTTGTTTACATAGCGTTTTACTTTAGGAAGCAGTATGCTATAAATATACTGCAAGTACTGTGAAGTCATAAAGTTGTCTATACTATTGAGTGACTATCTCTAAATAGCCAGTAAAACATAAATTTGATTATACAATGAGTGGATAACTAGGAAGGTTTAAACGGAGCACCATGGGACTGAATGGAGTCATTCAATCTTGTTTCATTCTCTGCTAGTCTGCTTCAGCACTGGTTTTCATCTTAAAACTTGTTAGGTCTTTTTTGCACCATGACAGTAAACCCTCATGACTGTGATAGTATACATTTTTTTATTTTCAGACTTTATCAAGCCAATTTATGTATATTTATTTATTTTTTCTCCTGGTGAAATTCATCCCACGGGTCAGACAGGGCTCATTAGCCTCTGTTCCTGACCTGGTTTCACTTCACTCATTTTCACATGTCTGAGGTGTTCAACCTTGACCACCCTTATACTCAAAGATGAGAAAGAGAAGAGAGAAGCCTCCAGAAGCCATTGCGTTAGACTTGTGTTAGACACTATCACAGGCTGAGATTAATGGCCTTCTGGATCTCTCTTCACCATATATAAAGGAGCCTTGGATGACTTGTTCACAGTAAAATACTTAACTTTCAGATGTTTAATCTAGGATAGAGGAATCTTTCCTTGTGGCAGTATACAATAGTTCAAATGTGATCTCCCAAGGTTTTAACAATTTGACTGATACTTTCCTGTATTAGAAATGGCCCTTGGTACATTTTAGGTTTGGACTACCTTTGCCTTAGTTGCATTAAGGCAATAGTTGCCAAAAGGCAACAGATCGTGTGGACAGTTAGCACATTCAGGGTGTTCTTCTCACCTTTCAAACTGATGTGCTCCTAGTTTATTGCATAAATCTGTTTTATAAATCCTTAGGTACAGAGCATGCCATTTGATAACCATTAAATGTTACTCTATTTCAATTGCTTCACTCCTTAAGGTCATCTAGTTCTTCCTGTTTATTCAGATTCTCCTCCCTAACAAGAATGTTTTCCAAATTGCTGTTATCAGAAAATTTCATTAACAAGCGAACATTTTTGTGGCAAGGTACTTCCCCATTTGGTAGTTGCCTTTAGTTTGTTCCTTGTGCACCTTACAATTCTTGTATTAATCCTCACTTATTCCAGATTAATTTTACAAAAGATTATATCTCCCACATACATTTATTTTTTTTTTTTTTTTTTTTTTTTTTTTTTTTTTTTTTTTTTTTTTTTTTTTTTTTTTTTTTTTTTTTTTTTTTTTTTTTTTTTTTTTTTTTTTTTTTTTTTTTTTTTTTTATTTTATTTACTGGGATGCAATTTCTGGAGATTCCTCCCCTTTTCTTCTTAATTTATGGATAATCCAAATCACTAAATCACTGTGATGACCATGCACCTCATCTCCTCTATCTCTGTCAGCAGGTGAAGCACCCTCTCATAGGGGTAGGCACCCTGGTACTGGCATTTAGCATTCCTGCCTTTTGTCATCTCTATCACTGGTGTCCCATCCCTCCTCCAGTGCTACCAAAATGTGAAGCCTGGTGGATAGTATACTCAAGGGTTCACTAGTCCTTTAGGCCCAAAGCCAGCATTTCTTCAACTTTCTTATTCACAAATACCTAAACAGCCATATTTTTGCTTCTTTGTTTGGTCGATCTCCCCTCCCCAACCTGTGCCTGGTCACAGGCACCTCCTCCATGCAGTGGCCTCACTGTGTCTCAGGCTTTTTCTCCACATGTGACTTCTGTCATTTTGTGGCTTGGGACCTATCTCAAGGCAGTCTGCCAGCCCTCTACCTGTGCTGCTGTCTATCCACATGCCAGCTTTTCCTAAGGGTGTCCTTTAGACACAACCTGAAAATAGCTCGTCCATTTATTAAGGCTTTAGAGGCTGATGAGTTGTGGGGTTCATCATTCTTCCCTTCTAAACTGCCACTCTTGAACTGTTGACTTGCTTTCAAACTCCCATTATATGTAACATAGAATTGTCTCATGATTGCTGCTTTCCAAGCTAATTTCTATGAAAAGTTCTGTAGGCCTAAAACATGATCAGCAGTGGCTGGCAGAGTGACTCTTTGGTGAAGAAATCTCTCCACTGTTCACTTGAGATCTGATTCTTCCAGGTGATGGGAACATTTGTTCTTTGGTCTGCACCTGAGGGCTGAAGTCCATCTGATTTCAGCTTCATAACACACTTCTGGCATTGTCTCTCCTTACTCTAATAATAGAGCTGCCTTTGGTCATAGCCTAGTCCCTGGATGGCAGCTGGCACACGGCTGCTCTTTGGATCCATTCTCTTAAGAACCTTAATGGTTTTTCCTTGCAGGAAGTCCTCAGTCACGTGCTTCTACTTCTTAAGATGTGTTACATCTCAGATTTTGTGTCACCTTTCATTTGTCTCCTCTTCTCTCTCTTATAGACCTCCTTCTGCTGGGGTTCCTGGGCCTAGTGGTCTCCAGTGTTTCTTCAACTGAGACAGGTTACATTTTCTTTCAACCTTGTACACCCATCTTCTCTTTCTTCCTGTTATGCCTTTCCTTTTCCTGTACAACTAAAGGTTGAGGGTTTTTTAAAGAGTTTTTTTCTTTGTTACTTCAGTCACTGCCTCGCTCTTGTTAGTCTTCAAGATCATGTGCATTTATGCTCACCTTTCTCATTTACCAACATGGCCTATGGGACCTTAGGTCGGAAAACGTTAGAAAATATTTAGCTGTCTATGAAGCTTCCTTTTTTTTTTTTTTTTTTTTTTTTTTTTTTTTTTTTTTTTTTTTTTTTTTCCCCCCTGTGTTTTCAGCCAAAAGAAAGCAGTCACAGGGCCTGCAGCCACCAGCAGCTCAACCTAGCCCCAACAGCTCACATAGGGCCAGCCATGACCAAGCTCTGTGGTGAAGGGCCCTGTGCATGGGTATGTCTTCCACCTGCCGCCCATCTGAAATCACTCCTGTGACTGGGAATGCCCTGCCTGTGGGTGACAAGCCATAGTCTGCTACACAGAGATATCATTAATAGCACCCCATGTGTCCCTCCCTCCAGCACTCCCCAGGACCCCATTTCATCCCCTCGGGGCCATCTGCTCCAGCAGCACTGTGACAGTGCTGGTCTCCAGCCCTGTCCCTGGCACTACCCCTAGCACAGACCTCAGACCTACTGCACAGGTTGCCTGTCTCCTGGATGGGATGTTGGAGACTTGTCTCCAGCCTGCCTCTGGCTTCATCTCCTTTTGCTCCTGGCTGAACTGTCAGGACATTGCTGGCCATGGCTAGGGGCTGTTGATGGACCCTATGGTCAGCCCGCAGCTCTGCCCACTGTGTTCACCCCTGTGGGGCTGCACCCCACCGATGAGGGCACAGCCAGCCCCAGAGCCACCTCTTAGTGCCCAGCTCCTCATCCCTTAGAAGCAACCAACTCTGATGGTATAGTGACACAGAGACTCCAAGACAGTAAACACTCCAAAGCCTTTTGACGGGAACTTCAGCTCCTTGGGAGATGGCTAGGTGGGTGGGGGATGAATCCTTCGTTGTACCCAGAGGCTGAGTGGCCTCTGCTGAGCCAGCAGCATCCAAGACAGGCTGCAGTGTACCTGAACTATTTTACCAAACTTTGGGAAAGGATTTCCAGGTTTTCAGCACCTGGTTCTTGCTCATCGCTAGTTCTTGTGTAGTTACTTTTGATGCTTCATTGCACAAAGGTAAGAGGTCAGAGAGGAATGTATCAGGCTGGAACCTGCCAGTCATGTTTAAGCTTGCCTGTAACCAGGATCCACATCCAACCTCAGTGTCACAACAGCAGGGCCAGGTCCCACCACCTCCAGTCCTTTCCCTGGCCTTTTTAGGCTCTGCTGGATGCAGCAAGATTAACCTGTCTGGCTGTGTTGGACTCTTCAGACCTAATCACGATCATAGGCCTGTCCTCTGGCTGCCAGGCCAGACTTATCTTTCACGTGACATGAGTTCTGGTTCCTGCTCTACCCTAATGACCTCTTCATGTCTTATTTTTCCCACATGTAAGGAAGTGTAAGGTCACCAAATTCTTTGTAAGGCATATTGAGCCTGAAGTGCATTTTAATTTCACTAAATTATGCATCCAGAAGTCATTGTGATTTCACTTTGGAACTAAGCTCTGAAGCCTCAGGTCTCATGTAGTAGTAGTGCATAAGCAGCATTACAGTGTCAGAGTGTACTGGGCAGGATGGCAATCCCACCCAAAAGGCAAGGGTTCAGGTCCTCGCTGCCCCCTCATTCTTCGCCATCCACTCCTGACTTTTACCTTGGGCTTTATAATCTGAAGTCCATAATATAATTTCTGTAAACAATTACATAAAAAGAGTTCCTTGAAGGAGTAGTTTCTGTCTGTTGTAAAAGAACCTGGAAAGTTGGTTTTTTGTTTTTTTTTTTACTGTAGTCAGTATGATTATGACATCAGTGTAAAAAGAGGGAATTAGAATTGCGTAGAGGAATAAAATAATCTAGTTTGTGTGCTGTGTTTCAGTTAACACACATTACACTCAAATACTTAGGAAGCTATTGGAAGAAATGTTTTTTGGTTTTTTTTTTTTTTGTGAAAAATCGGTATTTGTGTTTTGTCTGTGGTCTTATAGCCATTCCTCTGGGCCTTCAAGGTCTTCCACACAAAACCCAAGTGAAATAAATGTCAGACGCTACATAGGTTTTATTAGATCTTGGGTAATAACAAGCAAGAAAAATATTTCAGGATAGCTAAATAAAATAGGACTCTCCCAGGTCTTCTTCACACAAGAACTGGTCATGATGCTGTGAACCGATTTCACTGAAGGATGGAGCAAATGGAGAATTTCAGCTGTGAAAGACGTTTCTTATTTACGCAGATATATATGATAACAGCAAAATGAACACAGAATAGTATAGGCTAGGTAAACTACTTTCTACACAAAGGCTTTTGTGTTTGTTTTTTTGTTGGTTTTTTTTTTTTACTACTGTACTTTTTCAATATAAAACGCTTACTCCAAGGTGTAATTTCTTTAAAGTAATGAACATGTATTGAAATTTGTCCTTCATCTTCTGACCAATGTCCCATTATGGTTACCAGATCTAAATATATTTCTTGCCTACAGTCAGGGAACATAGCAATTTTACAGGTTTTTATATATTTTCTTTCTACTTTTCCAATTTGTTTCACCCTTTTCAGGCTTCTGACACCTACATTGTCAGCCATGACATTTTGTACAAATTTTTTTCTGTGAAAATAAGAAGTGAGGTAAAATCCAGAAAAGTTATAGTTCATATTCACTAAATTGCACAGATGTCAAATCTTTTTCTCGAAGTTATAAATTCATCATTTTGGAGTCTGGAAACTTAATTAATGTGTACTTTCATTATTTTATATATGGAATTATTTTTACTTTTATCCAGTACATGGTATACAATTAGGATTTTCATAAATCTGTAAAATTTATAAGGTACGATTTATAAGGCTCTATAGCTTCACATTATTGAGTGGTTGGAAATCTTAGCAGTAAAGTGAATCTTCTGAAAACTCAGCCGATAAGACTTCAAAAAGTTGGAAAGATTTTCAATCTGGTTAAAAAAAAATCCCAGAAATTTAGTAAATCAAGTGTACAAGGTAACTAGTTTAAAGTGATATCTGTCTGCCTCTGTTATCATTACTGTTTCCTGAGAGACAGTTTATGGAAGGTGGTTTTATGATACATTCCTGAAACGCCTCCAGATTTCAAATATGCAATATAAACCACCTTATGAAAACTGCATAACTTGCCCTTGATTTATAAATAGTACCACACCTACTTCGACTGTACAAAAAACTTAAGTCCTAATGTAGTCAGTTAGTAATAAAAACAAAACTTAACACAGAAAGATTTGCTGAAGGACCAGATCATCAAGGGGCAGGAAACCACCTTCCAGATTAAAGTGCGTTGCCTATTCCTAAAGTTACGGATGGAAGAACTTAATGCATTAGCAAGAATCGTTGGAGAAAACCCAAGAAAAATGTTTCTTACCAAGGCATGTTGTGAACAGTTCCCTTAAAAGATTGTGCTTAAAAGGAAAAGATATTTGCAGTGTTCAACAATAAAAATATAAACGGTTTATTAGCATCAGCTGAAATAGTTTCAAAAAAGAATGGCCTCCTTTGATTCAGGTAATCACAAATATTTTTGTGCATACACCCTGAATTGTGGAACCCTGGGACTATCTTCCACAGCACAGGAGATTTTCAATGAGTGTTCTGCAAATACTTTTTGTATGAGAGTCACAGAAAATATGACACAAGGCTTTCCAGGACAATCCACTTTAGCACATATTATCTGGCTACCTCCTCAAAATGGCAGTCTAACTGCACTTGGACCATGGAGAAAAAATAATTGATTTCTCTATGATGTGCTTGTTGCATTTCCTGGACCTATTTTTTTTGTTGTTGTTGTTTGTTTGTTTGTTTTTGTTCTGCTCACTTGAACTCCATTGCTTTCCTATTTGAACTCTTGGCATTTTCCATTTCATGTATGGCACACTGGTCTTTTTGTAGATCTACTGTTACATTGGCATAAAAATGCCTTGTACATCTTTTTCTGAGTCCAGGTTCCCAAGATCCTCAGCAAGTTAGAGGCAGTTATGCTAAGACAGCCTTAAGAGGTTCAGGTTTGACATTTAGTTCTTCTTTCTTCTTCCATCTCTAGAAAATTCAAGTGTGTAATGCAAATGTGTACTTACAAAAGATGCTATAATTCATTCCCTTATTATCCATCAATACTTTCACAGAAATCTCACTTGAATCAGATCAGTAAACACAGGTTTGAAGGGAGTAGTCAAAAAGACAAAATTTAATCTCTCACAGATTATCTAACCTGCTTTCAGTGCATAAATATTATTGAACATCTGGCCCTACCACACACTATGCCAGTCAGCTTGCCTTCATTCTTTGCACTGGCCTTCTCCTCCTTTGGAATAGTGGACTTCTTTCTCTTATCTTGTTCAATTCTGTTGAATGTATGGACTTAATTTTCCTGTAAAAATATATATGAAAACAGAAATAAGTGAAAATAAATGCAAGTTCACAATCAGGCCTCAGTGGAGACACCCGCACTGCACTCAGAGTGATCCAGAAACTAGCTAAAATCCCAGAGTCCTCTGTAAATATTTACTTACATTTTACTCTTTTCTTTTTCACTGCAGTGCTCCTGAGAACAGACTGAAAAGGACCCAAAGATTTGTCCCTGAGTGAAATGTGTTAAAAATGAAGCAAGTCCACCCCACCTTGGCAGTTCAAGTACTCCTGGTGGGGATTCATCCCACCTGAGCTCAGCTGTCGAAAAGCTGGATGTCTGAGCTGAGCCAGTGCTCTAGGATCTGCCTAGAGTCAATGGAAAAAGATAGGCACTGTCCAGTTCTTCACATCTAATTTAGGGTGCGGTTCCCTGAAAAGTAGTGAATGTTTTAACAGCTTACTGTTGCTGAAAGGATGAGGTCCCTCCTTCTTCCACCCTCCTCTATCGTTCCTGATCATCATCTTGCTGTTTACTATGTACCAGCTCATCAGGCCTTTCTGTGAACTAATTTAACAGCCATCCTGGTGGAAAATCATTAGAGCAAAACGAGGGAAGGGAGAGGAGTGCTAACAGAGAGGAAGAGCAAAATGCCCTCTTTTTAGTGGAAATGAGATGTTACACTGAGTCAGCTGCCCATGAAGTTGTCACCTGACGTTTCTGCTGGGCACAGAAATGGGATCACCTCTGGAAGCATTTATGTAAGGCTGCAGAGAGAGTGCTTTGGTGACAAGGACAGTCTAAGGTCTAACTTTTGAGTGCTCAACTTTGATCAGAAAAATGATTAAAGGGATTTAATGATGTTTTATATTATTGTTAACTCAGATATTTCTAATTAAAAAACTTCCTGGTTTGCAAAGAGACAGGGTGATGCTTTTCTCTCTGACAATCAGATCTCTAAACTCAACAAGAGGAGTGAAAGTTAACTAATCCTGTTGTGTGGAACTTCCTTAGCCCCAGAACAAATGTTGCTCAGGCAAAACTCTCCTTTCAAATACTTGTGTTATGTCACCCCATTGTCTCCAGTTTGTACCATCTCTGCTCTGTGTGGGAGATGGTGCTTGGCTTTGTAATGCTGTTAATGATGTATAGCTATCTCACCAGTACGACCTCTGCAGTGATAAAAGGAATAAAACATAGAAAAAAACCTTCCCATTATCACTAATGGAAGAAGTGATGTGTCTGAATACCTGCATGAGGAAGATAAACAGAGTGAAAAGGTGTTGATTTTACAGTCATTTCTTGGAGTAGAACTGTGCTTTAATGCATTTTCCCCAAACATAAAGTTTAAAATAGAGAATTTATGACATTTCAAAGAACAAGTTTCTAACATGGCTAAGGAGCACATATACCAGCAAGGTAGTCTTGCCTACAAAATATTTTCTGCATTTTGTATCAATGGTGAGAGGTAAAGAATGCAACTTTTTCTGGCTTATGAAGTATGCATGTACACAATAAGAGGTTTTCCAGTCTTGATTCTGTTTCTCTTAGCCTCAGATAGGTAGTTAAAAATAAGCACTTTTAATTTCTGTGTTTTCGCTATTCCTTTTATTACACTTGGAGATCTGGAAGAGCTATACAACTTTTTAGTGCTGAAGCAGGTAACAAGTTGTTTGCACATGCCTGTTTGGTTACCTGTGAAAAAAATGGATGCAGGAAAAAAAGGCAAAAAAAAATAGATATAGGCATAACAGAGCTTTTTGAGTAAGACATTCCCATCAAACTGCTATGACATAACAGTAATGGAGCAGGGGATAAAATTTTGTGGAGTCCTCTGTGTGTATTAGCTGCATAAGCAGGAATGCTGCAACTTTCAGTGGAAGAACTAATATTGGACTACACAGCTCTTTTCAAAAGCCCATTCTTTGACAGTTGATATCATGAAGGGTTTATCAGAAGGGTTTAGTATCATTCACATGAGCTGTCTAGCGGGCAAGGAAGCTTAAGTTTGGGAGTGATGTGGTAGGGAAGTGAGCTGGTGCATCATGGCTGCACTCTAAGTTTTACAGTGGTACAGCAGCAGTTTTTTTCCATTTGTTTTCTAAATGAGTAGGTTGTTCTGCCTGTTTTCAGTCCCCAGATGACCTAAAAATTTTTTAAGAATGGGATGAAATGCTTATGCTGAAGTCTATTTGTTTTGATCTAATGTAACGGTATGGTAATCATAGGTATGTTCAGCTAAGGAGTCAACCTGGGTCTGAGCTCTGGCTGGAGCCCAACTTCATCTTCTGTCTGTGCTATGTGGGTGTACGTCTGAGCTCTACCACAAATTTTAGGCTAAAGCAGGGATCTGCTGCTCCTCGGCAGAGATCCAAGGCAGATTTGCTGCGTACAGCCCCGTGCTTTCCACAAAGTATGGGACTTCATAACGAGCTGCCCTCACAATCCATGTGTTAAGAGAAATGGACTTCCCTGTAGGTTTGGGTTTGAGAAGGGGAAAATGTAACCTCCTAAAGTGGTAGAAAGTGATTGCCATCTGAACCAGAACACAATACGGCATTGATGTCACTGTAGGTAAACTGACTGGAATTAAGAGATGATCAAATTAAAGACTATATATATATAACTTGTATTTATGCATAGGGGACTTAGAAGCCCAAGTCCCTGTTTAGTATGACTTAAGGATTAAGGAGTGCAAGCATTTTGGCAGCTGATACAACCAAGCCCAAATTCAGCAGGGGTGCTCCATGGTGCTGCAGTCTTTGTGATGTGGAAGGAAAAGGAATGATCTTCCTGCTGGAATCCAATGCTCTCTGACCAGCTTATTTTAGATATTGCACACATGGAGAGTGTAATGTTTAATATGAAATGAGTTATTTGAAGATCATTGATGTTACATGGGATTTCTGACTTAGCAAAGCGATACAAAATATACTGAAAAAACAATACTAATGTAAGTCACATTTAGCAAAATATAGCAATTGCAATGCACAGTTCAGTCACAATATCACTGTGATTCCTGTTACTGGTCTCTATAATATCCTTACTGTATTAGCTGCATCAGGGGAAGTTCAGATTGGAAATGAGGAAAAAAATCTTCACTGAGAGGGTGGTCAGTCCCTGGAACAGGCTCCCCAGGGAAGTGATCATGGCACCAAGCCTGTTAGAGTTCAAGGAGCATCGGGAAGATGCTCTTAGTCATATGGTTTAGTTTTAGGTAGTCCTGCAAGGAGCAGGGAGTTGAACTCAATGATCCTTATGGGTCCCTTCCAAGTTGACATATTCTACGATTCTGTGATGCTATGACTCACTGTCATGACTCTGGGCATTCTCAGTTGCTGGGAAGGAATGAGTGTGCTGAAGCCAGTTCAAGCCATTGTTCTCTTAAAATTTCTTTTGTTAGTTGTTTAGTTTTTATACTCTGTATTGGGCTCACTCTACCCATACTGGTCTCAATAACTTAGGGAGACATTTACACCACTAGTTGATCCACTCAACTCTTGATAGCTGTTTATCTGAAACAAAGGTCTCCTCTGGTCCCTTTTGTGTTGAGATAAAGTCAGCTGCTTTGTATTATTCTCTGAGTTTCACGGGCACATTGTCCTTGCCCATTTCCTCTGAACCTTCTTCCACTGTAGGGGTTTATTGGTCAGTCGTGCCTCCTAGTTCTCAAACAAATCCCAGGAAAAAGATACAAATATTGAGTACAAAATCCACTTTTTAACACATTCTCCTGAATTTCTCAGACTATGACTGTGCTCAGAGACATCCACTGGGCCTGAGGATACCTGACACCAAAGGGCAGGTGCAAATGTAGTTCTGCTCTCTTCTCCTCCACGCCTGGATAGCTGCTTTCTTGCTCTACCTTGGGCATGGTCCCTGATCCACATTCACGCTGAATTTTTGAGGACAGCTAGGTGGTATCGACTGAATCCGCATCAGAAACCATGCTAACAATTTATCAGGTTGACAACTGAATTGTGATGCCAAAGGACATGCCTTTGACCTGTTTCAGTTACTGGTATAGATGCCCTTATAGGCTCACAAAGGTATTTAGATGCCCTGGGAATCAGTGAGAAATATGTTGCTGAATATCTTCAGACATATTGGAGATTGGGGCATTTCAGATTTCCAGCTGCCCTTTGATCCCATGCTGAGGAAGCTCTGTGTGGGCACAGCCCCACTGCCTCATTCCATTTTCCTTGTATCTTGGTTTTTCATGGACAGGAACATAAGCAAGTGCCTCAGAGACAAAGAGCTCCTTGCTCCAGCAGGTCCCTGCTCTATGTGACCAGGAGATGGCTTAGCAGACATCACAGCCACAACGTCAGATGAATGGGGCTGCAGCCTGTGTAGATTTGGCCTTTAGAGAGGTTTGAGTGAACAAAATCAAGAAAATAGGAAAGAACTCTAGGCAACGTTTAATCTCTGTTATTTTCTTTGACTTAGAAAGTAAAAAATATTTTTCTAACCTCCACAGGTGGACTCATTTTACACACAGATTTATTGAAATAAAAAAGATACCATACTGAAGATCTTGGAGGATGGCATCATGGAGACCATGCTTATTTCATTATAGACAGAATAATTGATTTTTTTTTTTTTTTGTTGCTGTTCATTGTATATTATTAATGCCGCAAGAATGCTAACTGGTAAGTGAAGAATTTTTGTTCGACAGCATGGTATATCACCTCTTTCCAGACTAAATAAAATGACGGCAGTTGGGCTGCCTCAAGCTACTTCACCGTGTTATATTTTCTTGCATCATTCTCTCTTGTTAGCAATGAAAGTGCAACTTTACAGTAACACTTCCTTTTCCCATTATTGTCACATAAAGACAATATGCTAGAAAAAATGCTAATGGAGCCATTTTAACACCATCTCTGTGTAACGTAGGAATAAGGTGCCTGCCTGTTCACACTCACTTGTAATGTGTATAGGCAAAAGAACAGCTCATATTTTTAGGTTTATGAATAAAAAACCTAGAGATATTGCACATGAGGACATGCCCAGTATTCTTTTATAGCCTGGAAGGGGGTCTCTGTGGCCATATATATTAAAGTGTGCACCTGCCTTCAATAAGCCAACATCAGGATAAGCAACTGAACTGTATGCCAAATTTGCCTTGTAAAGTAAGTGTAAAAAGAGCAGACTTTTTCTCTGGGAACAAAAAAAAAAGTGAATAAGTATTATTAAAGGAAAAACATGGTTGAGCAGTTTTAGTTGAGATTTGGGAGAAGAAATTATTTGAACGAGGCCAATGGAACAATGGAAGGAAAAAAAAGCAATAACTGACCAGAATCATAATGGACTTTTTCAATTTCTCTTTCTGGAAAATCACAGAAAATGTTTTGAAGCAGCTCAGTTTGTCACGGGTATTTGTGCAGATCCTTCCAGTTTCTCAGATAAGTCTTCTTTGCCAGAGTGACTGTCTGTGTTTGCTTAGTCCATATTTGAGATAAGGACAGCATCCATGTTGTGCTTGCTTTTTGGGGATGCTCTGCCTTGCCTGTTTGCAGGGAGCAGAGATGTGGGGAGTCCAAGGATGGCCAACAAGATTGCTATTCCAGTGGGGACCACAGCCCTGATTGTCTTTTTCACAGCACATCCATCACTGTCATAATTTCCACTACTGCAACTGAGAGAATAATTTGGTTTTACATGATCATGTAGAAGGGCTCTTCAGAAAAATCAACTGGTAACACTGAACTTTGAAGCAAAACACGGGAGGGGCTGTCGAGCAGATTTTGATGCGCTACAGGCCATCTTGTTCCTTGCTTGGAGCCTGTCAGCCAGAGATGCATATAGCAAAGGAGCTACCTGCAAAAGCCATAATCCTCCTGCAAGATGAACTGTGTGCAAGAGCAGAACAGAGCATTACGTGGTCCTGCTATGAGCTTTCCATGGGAGGTGGAAGAAAATGCCACCAAGTAGTTGCAAGCTGTTGGGGTTACATGTTCATTTGTGATTTTCATGCTGCAGTGTCTGTAGGCCTGATGCTTCTGCAGGCTGCAGGAGCTGTTGAGTGAAGGGGGAGCAAAGGGGAGGAGGGAAACGGGGCTTTCAGGGAGTCACCACTCAGACAGAGTATGTCGGGTTCATGTGGCCAAATGTTGAAGTTTGCACCTGAGCCTTGATTCTCTTTCTGGGCAAGAGAGAAACATACCTGGCCGGTTTTAGATGTCTTCTGGATGAGATGAATAGCTTTCTGGCAGTACTTGTTCTTCTCCCATGTCTGTGCCAGGTGGGAATGGCTGAGATGGAGACACCAGCACCATGATAAGAGACAAATCCAGCCATGTCTGACCTATTCCTTTCTGGCAGAGTATGCGGTGTTTTTGCACATTTCAGAACTGCTGTGGGATGCAGAGCAGAAGGAATATGGAGATCCTTGGGTCATCCCTGGGTTCATACCAAACTAGTAGGCAAGAGCAGGGCCCTGATGCCTCAGAGCTGAGCTTGGTCACACAAAACAACCTCATGTACAAGATAACAGTGCTATATATTGGAATCTATTGTGCATGATCTCTACATCTGCTCTCAGGATTAGGGGATTGTTATTAAATTTGCTTGTAAGTGGAATAATCCAGTGTCTGTTATGCTAAGCATTATGAAAGTGAACACAACAAAATTCTGAAATCTGGGAACTGTAGGTCCCAGAGACTAATTCCTATGGTCCCAAGGCTAGATGCTGCTTCTAATTATAAATCCAGAGCATACTTATGGGAACAGATACTCTGATTTAGTGTATATATGGAGCCACCTTCTCTGCCTGCTGCTCCCTCCCCCTTGGTGTAAGTGGGAGGAAGGGATATGCTGAGAGTGGGATAATCAGTGTGAGAGCTCAGAAGAGCCGCACTCCACTCGAACAAGCTCCACTTGCAAGGATAAAGCTAATTGTGGAAAGCAGAGGAGCCCTTCAGTACTCTTAAAGCCTGCTGCGACTAAGCAACACATCAGCAGAGGTAGATGGCCCGTGTCCCAGGGCCTTTGAGATTCACTGGAGAGTGTGGGTTAAGTCAGTGGTGTTTCCTTGGATTACCCCAGAAGTCTTTCTTCAAACTCTTGTGATTTTGTTTTCAGATGTCCGATCCATTTTTTTTCTCCTGTTGGCTCCACGGAAGATTTAAAGACTACTTTTTGAAGCTTCTGTCTGTCTGCTGACGTGTGTCTGACCTGTATATACAGCAAAGGTGCTGTGCCTTTCAGGACTTGGACCCTCAAAATGAGTTCCTGTTGCAAGAGTACCCAGAGTACATTTTGGTACAGATTTTGCTCTTTTGGAAGCCTGTGAAATTATTATAAAAGGAGAAGGAAACTGATTTTGATTTTTCATTGTAAGCAAAAAGCTTATTAATACTTGGATGGTTTAAACCTTTGTGGCTGTTTGTGGTGCATTTTTGGATGGTTTAAACCTACTCTTACGTTTAGAGACTCTAGTTTTATCAGGGGCAGTTTTGGAATGGCTATTGCCTGGGATCCCTGTGGCGGTAGGAGGGTGAGCCCCCACGGGAGGAGGAGCACTGGGGGTCTGCAGGAAGGTCAGACTGGTTCTCCTCAGCCCAGCCAGGGACCAGCAGGGACTCTCAGCACAAGTGGTGGGCTGGAGAGTGCTGTGGCTGAAAATCTGAAAAGCTGCCCTCCAAGCACATGCAGTAAGTCACGGCTTGCCGTCTGTGCACAGAAAGATCAGGTGCTTTAATCCTGACTCCAGCTCTGGTTCTCTCTGCAGCTTTGGGTAAGTAAACTGCGTGAGTCAAGGGAGGAAAGAATTCAAAAGCAGTGTCTTTGCCTCTGTTGAATTCAGTGGTCACCCTTTGAGGCTTGCTGAGCCTTATGACCTCTGCCTCAGCTTCTCTGTCTGTAGAAAATAGTTAAATTTGTGAACTGAGGTGGCTCCCGTGAGAAGTGCTGTGTAAATGATGAGCACTACTACAGCAAGTTTCCCATCTCTGCTGAGATGGGAACTCTCTGCATGTGAGTTTGCTTTTGATTTCAGTGCAGTCGGACTTACACCAGTGTGCTTTTTTGCTTACAAACAAGAGGAACTGAAGAAGTAAGTACTTGCTTGGGCTGACACAGTGTAAAGTCTGGCAAGAACAACTGCGCAGCATCACACAGTGGGAATTACACAAACAGTTTCCAATTGAAAAGTAAAATTAGAGTTAAACTCTGCTGTCGGTAACTCCAGTATCCTAAATGCAGGGCAGAGTAGTGGGGCAATGGTACGGGTAAGTGAGAGACACCAGAATGGTTCATGTGTTAGGAAAAAAGGTTGCAAAGTAATAAAAATTTGCAAGCTTTGAAAAGTACCTGAATTTTTTCCTCTGTATTGTTTTACTTGCTTCCAAATGGTCTTTTCCATTGTAAAGCCTGTTTCAGATAATAGTGGCCAGATTCCAGGTTCTAAAACTGATGATATCAGCTCTTCAAAGCTGCCAGATCAGAAACATAAAGATATACATAAAGGGTTCATTTCAATGAGAGCTTATTCATTATTTTCAAAGCAAAGGATCTTTCTTCCTCCTACAAAAAATTCTCTTTCATTAAAATGTTTATACTATGGTGTGTATATGAGGGGCTGTCCTTTGAACACATTTCTTGTGGCCTACAGCATAGAAGAATTAAACTGGCATTTAACCAGTAGATTAAATGTGGGCAGGACCCCTCTGTAATATGGTAGATAAGCAGGTGGATGCAAGATAAGAATTAATATCTGTCTGGTATAAGAATAACAAGTAGAGTAATATTTCCCTAGAAGAGTTCATGGAAGACTTAAGTAGTACAACAAATGACCTAAGCCTTGTCGTCTCCCTTATCTCTGCCTTCCCTAAATCAATGTTGTACTTCATGTAGAAGGAACACAATATTTTCTATCTGAAATCTGAAGTAATCTTGCAAATAGATTATTTAGAAAAGATTAAATATCACCTCTCTCAGTATGTATTTTATACAAACTGAAAATAAGAATGTATGTGATTACTACATGTGGGTAATTGCAAACGGAAAATACTAATACTACTACAATCAATAATGAATTAATTGTAGTGGGAATTTCTCTCAGGAGTCATCCTCCTAGCAACTGTGTGAACAAAGAGAAGAAAAGGCAGCATCACCCCAGAGAAATCACTGCATGTTGGACAGGAATGGAGCTGGTGGACAAATGAAAGCAAGGAGAAAGTGAGAGGGAAATGGGATAATGATGAGCACTGACCATGGAGCCATCAGCCACTCTCGTGGCACATCAGACAGCTGGCTGCCTTCCTTCATGAAGGCTGAGGACCGGAGAGATCAATGTTCATGGGCCCTGCAGGGGGTGCTTTGGATTACATAGTTTGTTTCTCAAACTTCTTTTGGAAAGGGTTGAAAGAGTCAGTACAGATGTTACTTTTCCATGAACAAGGGAGTCCATAAGGTTGTCTACCTGAATATACCAGAGAAAAACATGCCAAAGTTTTAAGAAAACAAGAAATGGGCCAATGAACAGTCAGGCAAGATCAGACACTCGCTCACAGATAAGGCAGAAGATACCAATTCCACGTAAGTAGTTACTGTCAAACCCTGGTACAAAATCCCAGGCAGTGGGGTTGGAATGGACGTCAACAAGTCAGTTAGTCCATTCCCTTGCTCAAAGTCAGCACCAATTTGCTTAAATTCTTCTTGCAGATACTTGTCCAACAAGTTGAGTATATGCAGTAACAGGATAGAGCAATCTTTCAAAATAATCTATTGTAGTTATTAATGATCTGCAACATTAGAGTTTTTAAAAGAATTTTCTCTGCAGAAATTTATGACGTCTCATGTCCTCCCTCAGATAAAATAGCACCAATTCTTCCACCCTTGTGGACAGATCTCTGATCATAATCTATCCAAAAGCTCATGTTTTCCTTGAAAATTGGTGTCCCAAACTGGACAAAAATTCAGACTCTGCCTGGTGCCAAGCTGGGTGGGAGGACGACTTCAGGTGCTTTGGAGTGATCCCTTCTGCCAGTACTTCCAGAGTGAGGTTTGGGTTTTGGCAGAAATTCAGCATGGTGACTCATGGTCCGCTTTTACTTTCCTGTAACCATGCTTTCCTTTCATTCTCTATTTGTACTTATGTAATCGGTTATTTCTACCTACCTATCAAACTTTGTAATTGTCCTTATTTAATTGCATCCTGATCTTTTGCAATCTGTAACCAGTTTCTGAAAAAATGATTCTGGACTTTAGTCCCATCTCTAATGGAGCTCCAAGCTCTTTGCAACTGCTGTTACCTGCAGTTAATTCAGATACACGTTATACATAATAATATATCAATGTATCTGCATTTCTCTTTTCAGTATATATGTAAGCAGCAATGTATACTTACTCCATCATCCAAGTCATACAGGAAGATATTTGATAGTACTAGATCATATTCAATATACGTTTGTTTTTTTTTCAGGTGTTGACCACTGAAAATTGCTCTGTATCTGATTCTGCATTTGGTTTTGAACTCCCAGCAGACCATTTCTGAGCTTACTTATGAGACTGTCATATTAGGCAGTGTCAAAAGCTTTACTAATGTCAAGCTGTCTGTTAACTAACGTTAAGCTATAGGGCATTTACTATTTGTCCTCTTTCCCCACTCTCCTTTCCCCATCTGCAAAACAGGTTTGCCTGTTATTGCAAGAAATTAGATTAGTTTTGCAGGGTTGGAAGTTTACAAATACATGTTACTGTTACCACTTTCTCTTTTATAAAATATTTCTTTTTCTTTGGTATATTTTTAGGAAATTTTTTGCTCCATTACTGTAAGGGGACTTAAAAACTGAACTGGCCTGTTATTTCCTATTCTTTTGTGTCTGCTTGAAAAATAAGTACTGTTTGTCCTTTTCCTGTCACCTGGGACGTTATTGGTCCTCTACAGCTTTTCAAAGATACCGGATAATGTCTCAGAATTTTACGAACCAGGTTTCTGGATATCTCTTGGTGACTTTCACAGGACCCATTGATTTACAAGTAACCCAAGTACTTTTCATTCTTCATTTTAAACTTTTTTTTTTTTTTACCTTTGTTACTTGTAGTTGTGTCAACTGCCATTTTAGTGACAACAGAAAGCAAAAGGCATAAAATATTGGCCTTTCTTGGCATCACCTGTTGAATGCTTTCCTTTTCTGCTGAACCACCTCTTCCAAGGTCTTCCTCTCATATTAAGGTACCTCTAACATAATTTCCTGTTATATTTCATGTTCCTTGTTTTCACATTCAAATCTATCAAACACATATTCCTGCAAATGACAAATGTACCGATATTCTTATGGGCTGTGATATGTCCGTGGATTCTAGATGACATTGCTACTTTCCCTTGTCTGTAATTAATATTGCTTGATGTGTATCTGTTTCAGATGGTATGAAGATGGCAAACTGTCAATAGTAGAGGTCTTTTGTACCTGAGCTGGTTGCTAAAATTTTGGGTTATGGTGCAACTTGCTGTACGTTGGGCCTTCGGGAAACGTAAGTTCTTTTGCTGTATTTAGATAACCATTGTCTCATCCTTCTACGTAACGTCTGTCTTTACTAAAACCACATCCTCTGGTTGTTGCTCATGTTAAAACTAAACATGCATCTGGTGCCTTCTGCACTTTCCTGTTTAGGAATAACTTTTAACATCTTTCTCTTCAGAATTTTTTTCTTTTTGCTGGTGGAGGATTACTGAGTCCATAATTTTCACTTCATGGATCTACTTTCCTCTGCTCTTTTTTGGGTTATCTCTCAGATTGATGCTGTACAGTACGTGCTCTCTCTCTTGCTTCCTGCATGCTGCTTTCTGACAAGGTCTTGCTGCACCACTGCAGTAACCTGCAACGGCAGCTCCGCTCCTCTCATCAGGAGAGACCTGGCATTTCCTACTTGTTGGCCCTCTGGCCTTGGCAATTGTAAAGATGGCTGAGCATCTTAGATTATTCCTTGATAATCTAGTTCAGTGACATCGTTAACAATCAAAAAGGTTGCATGTTTGGAGGCTGCTACTTCAGCACCTCTGGCTTCAGTGCATTACTAAACCTTTGGGAAACTCAAATTCTGTATGTCAGTGAGTCGACAAGTGACTGGAAATTGCAGTAGGGTCATCTGATAGGAGAATCCTTGTCTCTAGAATGAGATTTATGAGGCAAATGCAATAGTGCAGAAAGCTTTTTAAGATGTAATACAGTAAGAGAGACCTGGGTAACATGTCTTAGCATTTATGACCTCAGAGTATATAAAACTCAGTGGCTCCTGCTTAAAGAAAAGTGGCTTTACATTTTATACTGGGAATGTTTGGTATGGCATTAGTTTTCTTCTTCATGTGTGGAAGACTTTGTGCTAATATCCTTGCACTGCAATCTGGCGATGGTGATCACCCATCCACACGGCATCCTGGGTGGTGAACTGAGGGAGACAAATGTGACATGGAGAGGTGCAAGGAAAAGAGGGAGGTGGGAAGCGAAGGGAGGGTTAGGAAGAGTTTGTCCTAGAAAATTTTTTTTTTTCTTTTTAAAGACATACACACAATATCCACATCTACCAGTGGCATGGAAATAGTGAGTAAGCAAAGCAAAGGAGCTCTACAGGGGCCAAGGAAATATTACATTTATAGGGAAAAGAAAGCATAAAATTTTCCAATTTGCTTTTAAAGAAATAATTTGTCTATAAACTATGAATGGTATGGCTCACCAGATGTTTTGTAACAATTGGTTACATATTAAAAAGTAAAAGTAAGCTACTGTTTTAGTCTTTGGAATAAGAAATAAAATGACTTCTGATTGTTTCTGATGTGCAACAGCATCAACATATGTTTTCAATGAATACGAAATAATAGCCCCTGCAGTTTTACTGAAATTGTTACTTTGTTGCAAATTTCAAAGACGTTTGTTGCCCTGTTCATGAAATATTTGTATTTCTCCTTATGTCAAAGGCACAGTATTCAGTCTTTGTCCTGCTTTTCCCACTCAACATGGTGTAAATGAAAGGCGAATTTGTCCTCTTGTGGCTTTCCTGCTATTTTTTTCACTTGACCCAAAAGCTAAAAAGTAGCATTGAATCAAGCAAATCCTGTGAAAAGTTCTGTGTAAAGAAAGCTCTGCAGACCACCTACAGTGTGACACTTAGTGAGATGAAAGGATATTAACTGAGGAGCGCCTTCTGCTTTCAACAGAAATCTTGTTCCTTGTATTACAAACAAAGATAACTAACGTAATTTAATTACACTCTAATAGTAGTTGAAATGTATATGTCTTTTGGCATAATGCAATTTTTGTTTAGAAAATAAAGTATCTGCACACAGCATACAATTTTGCTGGAATTCCCTGCTGTGGGAAAAATGATACCAAGGGGCTGTTGTCTTATGCATATTTGCACATACTATTTATGTTAACAAGCCTGGGATTTTTTTTTTTTTCTTTTGAATTGAAATGAGGTTCAAGGGGTTATTTTATTCCTTTCTCCTTTATTTTAAGACTCTTAGTATCACAATGTCAAGGCTACTCAGTTCCTATACTATGTTTGTGGCTTCTAGCATTCAAATGACAAGGAATTGCCAGAAAAAGAGCCATTTTAATTATTTTTGCTCTTAAATTATAGAAAAAAATACATAAAAGCTTCAAAAAAAATCAGGAAATACTCCAGCTAAAGGCAAGAGTGAGGTTAAGGGTATCCCTTTAATCTTTGCAGAGTCTCAAACATTTACCTGTACCGCAGCATTAGCTCTACATGGATATATTTACATGAAACTGGAATGTATGAAAACCAGTCAAAGAATGTCACACAAATGCAATGAAATATCTCCTACCAGTTCCTGTCTAAAGTTTTTATGCTAAACCTACTGGGCTGCACTGGGGTAACTGAGGCCAGTTTGCTGAATGTTCCAATGCACTTCGTATTTTATATAGCAAACAACAGTTGTGTAAGTTTTTTTTTTGTCTGAAGAGAGACTGAGGAAAAGCACTTCTGGCTAGGTAAATATTTAC
Organism: Tetrax tetrax; assembly: GCA_009806455.1. NCBI lineage: Eukaryota > Metazoa > Chordata > Aves > Otidiformes > Otididae > Tetrax > Tetrax tetrax. The sequence continues at coordinate 61,413 of WHYT01013992.1, forward strand.
ATTTTAATACCTAAAGGATTTTACATGTTAGAATAAATTAACAAAACAATTTTCTCAGTAGTAATGTTCATTTTTATGCAAATATCTGCAAAATTGTCAAGTCAGTCTGCTTGCTTTAAGAAGTGTTCAGCATGTTAAAGCTGGATTTATCAGTGATGATCTTAATGCCAACACCAATCTCACAGTGACATTGCACTGGTTTGTTTCATCATTTGTTACAAACTTTGAACTTTGGAATTAATTTGCTCAGCCAAAGATCCCCTTGTGGAAAAATCCTGTAGACTCTATTAAGTAGTTATCACCACTACATACCTGTAAAAATAATTCTAGAATGTTGACATCTTTGCCTACTATTAAATGCTTAGAAGCTATCATACAAGGAATGTATTTCCTTGTTACTATGGTCTCTAGATTTCAAATGTTTTGAAGTCTTTAAAGTTGTACAAATATGACTAGGGCTAGGAAGAAATGTTCTCTTTGGTGTTTTGCTTCCTAACTAGACTAACTGTCCCTGCCTCTAATGTATTTGCTACTGCCTGTCTTCAGACTGTGGCTGTGGAGTTGGATACATGGCCACCTAATCAATCCAGGATTAAAGGGGGCGTTCCTACATTTCCAGCAGCAGCTCATTAAATTTCTGCACTATCCCATCACATTGAATTAATACAATAGGAAGCTTCCCTGAGTTCACAATTTACTCGCAGGTTTGCCAGGTTTGTGTATTCAGGCATAAGTACTTTCCCCATATAGCACTATGGGAGTTTACCAAAGGGTAATGTCTCTTTGGTGTCTTAGCTGACTTTCAGGAATTACATGCTTGGCATCTAAAGAGGGGGGAGCAACTGGAGAGCTTTGTAAAAAAAAAAAAAAAAATATCTAACAACAGCAGAATTTTTTTTTTTTTTTTTTGCATAAATTGGGTTTTGCAGAGCAGTTCATGCAATACGGAATATTTAGTACAGCCTTTGAAAGGCCACCACTTAATGTTCACTAAAGGACAGAGAAACATTTCAAATTTAGCCATCTGTTGCCTTATCTCACATAAACACCCTCTTCTTGTAGTTTTTACCAAAAAATGGCAAACAAAAGGCACTGAGTTATGAATCAATGGGAATCTAGAGCCTGTAGAAAGTGGCTGAGAATGGAAGCGACTTCAAATATAGGCCTTATTTCTACCTATGAATCATTTATGAGTTGATTCTGATTTCCAATTAGTTATTAATGGCTTATGTTAACAGACTGCTTGGACACTACTTGTTACCCAGAGCTAATGGACATTGGACGTCTGAGTGTCAATCAACCGTATCAAGTGATTCTCTTCTGCAGCCAAACAAGGTCACAAGAACATTTCAAACTGCAGCATAACAAGTAGCGTGCTCTCAGAACATGTCCTGCAGCTGAACAGCTCATGTGTTTCACACAGCATGGTGTTCATCAAAGTGTCATGTAAACAACCAGGAAGAACTTGAGTAGTTGTGGATAGTTAATATTATAGATGTACAGAAACAAGTAAGTAAACATGTTATGATCTTCATAGTGATTTTAGCTATTTAATTTTTGCATTATTTTGTCAAATCTTTCTGAGACAATTAACAAAATAGCATTATATCGGTCTCATTAAAGGAACTAACAAGAAAATTCACTTACGCTAATATGAAGGACTTATATATGGAATTTTAAAAATTTCTGCACTTTGTAAAAGCTTTTGAGCATACAGTGAAGCTATGCAGGGTCTTCTTTCATTAGCCAGAGATGAATAACACCTATAATGCATGGGTTTGTCTCTTTTGATGTACAAGGCTTATAGGGACCACCAGAGCTAAAAGCATGAGCTCTTGCCCTGTAGTTGGGGACTGAAAGAGCTGATGTCCTTGGTGTCCAGTCCACCAAGGTGACCCTCAAGCACCCCTCGGGGGGTGATCAAGGTGCCCTAAGCAAAGGACACCTGGAAACCCTGCAGCTGCCTGCCTGCACTGTGGCTCTCCAGGTTGTTGCAAGGGAGCTGAATGGCAAAGATGCAGAACTGAAGCTGGCAGGTGCTACCAAAAGTTTGCTAAGATGATTGAGCAGGGGGGAGCTTGGGGCCCTCAGGGGGTTTGTTCTTCCTTAGTGGGACACAGCGCATGGGGTGTTCGGTACCCACCTCTCCCATTTGCGCTGTGGCTGTACCTGTGGATGTGAGGTGAACCACTGGGATTTACACTGATTAATGCATTCTGAGGGGTCTGTATATGAGTTTAGGATAAGAAATGGACACTTTTACGGACTGATCAGAGAATCAAGACCCTCCCCAGCAGGACCACCATCTGTTAATAGATGTTGTGTGCATTTTGCAAGCATTGCTCAACTTGTATGAGGACATTTTCACAAAAACTTGCTCATTGTTTCTCAGTTTAATAGTTATCTGCCCTTACCTGCCTGGAAACAAAACTACCTGTTTGTAATAATTTAGATACCTGTCTTCATAAATGCTTACCTAAGGTACTTAGTCTCCTCGAGAGCAGTGTATAAGCTGCTAAGAGAAAATTAGGTTGACCAATTAATTTTATTTTGCTCTGTCACCTGTCCAGCCCCGATCAGGTTGCCTGGTGACAGTGATGGAGGCTGGACACTGCCATCATTCCTTGGGAGGCCTGTGTGCCTCCCTCCAGCCACAGCTGTGACTCCCTCTCACCCACCTCCCTGTTGAGGACTCTGTCCCACCTCCCCAGCTCTCTTCCCTTCCTCACCTTCTCATCCTCTCTGCCCCAGGGCCACAGGCACTCCTGTTCACTCTCAGGCTCTTTCCAAATAAGAAGATGGTGTTTTTTATTATGTCAATAATAAATGGTACTGGCCTAATTTCAATTCTCCTGTTCTCTTGTCTTCCCACTGGCAATGCTGACTCACTTTACTCTCCTTTCTCCCCCTGCTTACATTCTGGCCCTGCTGTCCTTGATGCAGGAGGATTTTCATGCCAGTCTATGCTTAGTTTCTCTCACAGCAGAAGTGGCGAAGTGAGTCCACGTTATTCCCTCCCTATGCAGTTCATTCTCCAGCTTTTGATCTCTTTCCTGTAATACTGTTTTTGTTTTATTTCAGTCTGAAGGCATTTGAGTTCCTTGAAGAATTTTTTCACATCTAAATTTTTAATAAGAAGTTAAGTACAGTCTGTTAGGGTAGCCATGCATACATCCATCCAAGGAACTGTGCTTTCAATTATCATGTTAAAAACTAGATATAGTAAAGTCACATTGATAAAGTTATCTAATGGTGAAGGAAGATACTAATCCAAGGCTTGCTCCATGGATCCATCCAAACATATTGGCTTATTTTATTAAGGATCTTCAGAGTTAAACCAAATATATTTTTCAGGTACATTTGGACCACAACTGCATTAAGAAGTCACAGTGAATGAAGTCCACACTAGATGGAATGGAATATCTAGCAGTTCATAAGCTTCAGTAGGGTGTTGTTGTTTAGGTGTTTTAGAGGGTAATGTACAATTAAAATTACAATTCCGATACAATTGGAAGCTGGGTTTGTAACTCTTCCCCATGCATTGTCAGATGACTAGGAATGCCTTGGGCATCCACAGAAATGATGGAGAACACAGTGGAGAGCTCTGTCCCTCACCCAAGGGCAGGATCTGCCTTATTTCTAGAAAGCGTCTGTCCAATCTCCTCGCAGCCATTTCAGTGGTGCCGTTCCCATACCTATGTCCAGGAAAGTCTGTTCCTTGACTTAAGCAACCCTCTCACTAGAAAGATCTCTGCAGCCTTTTATCTGACTTTCGCTGGCTTTTCTTTCTTATCTTTCCACATTGGACAAGGAAATCAATGCAATTGCTTCTTCTTTGCAATTACCTTTTTATTTTTGAAGGTAGCTATTAGATCTCCCTCCAGACTTCTCCTCCCTAAACAGCCTGATTTCCTTCAACTGTCCCTCCGAGTCTGTGTACCTCTGGGGATTCTCACTGTTTTCCTTTAAGGTCTTTCCACTGCTCCGTGTTTTCCTTAAACTTTATGGCTGAGAACTATTCAGAACATTCACATTTAGTTTTTTCTGAGGACTGCAGGAAAATTAATTAAGGTTTTACACATAATTTAACAATGTGTTTCAGTGTATTTATTTTTTTACATCAGCACGATACTGTTCACTAGTGTTGACCTTATGATCTATTGTAGGCCTCAGGTATTCTTCTGAAGAACTTTTGTCTGAACTGCCATTGTGCATCAGCCTCTCATACTTTGGGGATTTGCTATTGCTCCCTAATTGTATAACTCTGTACCTTCTGGAACTACATCCTATTCTTTTAAAATTACTTTCCCCCTATTTTTCGAGATACTTTTGAATGCTTATTCTTTAATAGGCGTGCAGCCTCTGTCAGTTTGATATCATCTGCAAACTCAAACACACGTTATACTGAGTTGCCCCCATCCCTCATGAAAATAAGGAGCAGTACCAAACCTTGCTTTAGGATGTCCTTCCATTTTGACAGAAGAGTATTGAAAACTGCTTTCTGAAGATAGCATTTCCAATGAAACTTGCATGCATCTTACAATAGCTTCCTCTGGTGTTTTCCCAGTTTGCTTGAGATCATTCCCTGAAGAGGTTGCAAAGCCTCACTAATGGGAAAGTTTGTGGCAACTGCTGCTTCTTTCCGACCACAAGCCCTGTCATCCTTTCACAACTCATGGAAGATAGGCACTAAATACAGATACCAAAATTTTCAATGTTGATACTAGCTACCGGTGGCCTCCAGCAAGAGCCAGGCAATCTTTAATTACTCAGAAAGCCCCTAGACAGGGAAATCAGGAAGGTTGATGTTGAAATCCTTCCAAATTGCTAGTTTAAGTTTGCATCTGGCACCATGTGGGTGCTGTGGGCAGCCCACCACACAAACCTGCATGTATGCAGGCCATTTGTATTGATGGCTATAACTAATTTTAGCTTGAAAAAACAAACAGCCTATCTGTGGTTTTATTCAAAAATTGTAGTGGAATTAAATTATGAATGCCCGCTCAGAGCCATTTAAATCAGAAGTTGCTGTTTTTGAGAGATATAAAAATGGAGTTGAACATTAGGGCCTGTAAGAGGCAAAAAACAGTTTGTACTTACTTGAAAGAATAACAAAACAAAAAATCCCAAGGAGACTAGTGAAGAGGTGAAGTTAAAATGAGTCTTTAACAACCTGCTAACTGTTGTAATCACTTATTACAGCTATAATAACTTCTTACAGTAATAGTCATATCATTTTTATTTTTGCACTGCAGCGGCACACCATATTGCAGTGTAAGTGGAGGCTTCTACAAATATCTGTGTCTCTATATGCTGATAGCTGCACTTTTTGGTTGAAAATTCTCTGCATGATTTCAGCCCTAAAGCTTTTTCTTCCTAGTTTGTATATGATTTATACACAAGTTCTGGTTATAAGGAAGAAAAAAACAATCCTTTTCTGATGTGAAATGATTAGTCTTGTTTTCAGAAGTGTCAGGCAGTCAGAAATCCCACTGAAGTCAATAGGAGCTGCAGGTGCCGAACACTTCAAATCAAGCTGTTCCTTTTTTTTTTTTATCTTCATGTGCATAACCAAAATTCCAATGTTATAATCTGAAACTTTCCTCATAACTAGTCTCTAAGGAGGATTAGTCTGAAGACTGGTTTTCCAACTGAATAAGTGAGACGCGTGTGGTGTTCAACAGCTGAATTTCACTCCCACATGCTTGCAGGCACTGCGTAGGCTGTCAGGCAGGCCCGTCCCCTGCGCTGAGGGTACGCATGCATTCTCTTCTTCCGAGCACTCAGGGCTGCAATTTTCCTAAGGAAGGTGTTTTGGCCAATGACTTTTCAAACCTGCAAGCTTGGGGTAGCTGCTGTTACCTTTTGATTCAACAGCCCATTTCACACCCCCACACCTATTTTCTGAGCTGGGAGAAGGGAGCTGCCTGGTCCTAACAACCAGTGACACTGATGTCATGATGGTTGTGTAGTGGCATCAGCCAAACCTGAATAACATCCCTAAAGCCAAACATAGCCCTTGTGTGCCCACAGGAGCAGGGCAGGTGTGTCATAACGTAGCCTTTGGATGGGCCCCTGTGCATATCCTCTTCATTGCTCACAATACGATGATGCCTGGAAGATCTTGCCTTGGCACTGCACCTAGGAAGGGCTGACCGCTGCCCAGATGGACCTGCTGCTGGGTGAACAAGACAAGCAGAGGGCAGAAGGAAAAAAAACAAAAAACCCAGAGCTTGACTCAGGTACAATCTTTCTTGCCAGGTGTGTGAGCTGCAGGGTGACAAGATGCTAATAGGAGACCACAGCCCATGTGCTCACTCCTCCTTGTGAACCTTCTCATTTGTTATCCTGATGTTATATCTAGGAATTGGAGCACAGGGAAATTGGGTGGTTTATTTGTTGTCATAGAAAAAGCCTGTAGCAAAGACAGGAGCTGAACCCAGCTTTCTTGGTCTCAGGTTAAATGTCTCTCCAAACCTTTCCTGTGGTTTCGGTGTACCTGACCTTTCCCACGTGTCATCCCACATCATGGGACAAATGCTATATAGTTACAGTCAAGCCACTCTTATTTCTGGCTGCTGGCCATTTTAGTTTGAGAAAGGCTTGGCCTAGGAGGGGTTAAAGGAGTGTAATGATCTGCTTTCTGTTAGCTCAGTTCATTTGCTTCTGCAATTGTTCTCATAGGAAATCAGGAAAACTTAAAAAAGACATTTTATTACTCAGAAATGTTTGGAGGTGCAGGGCTATACAGCTAAAGCGTGTCAGCAGGCACCTCAGGGACACATCTCACTGTCTTAAGGAGACATAGTCTCAATAGAAGCAACAGGTCTGGTCCACTTGCATTTTTCTAGTGTCTGTTGTTAACAAGAAGCTTCTCTGCAATCAGTAGGAATTTTGAATAAAAGCTGACAGACAGACTGTGTTCTTCTCAGCGTGATTCATGCACAGAGGCAGCTTCTGCATCTCCAAATGGCCACGGCTGACCTCCCTCACCACGCAGAGATCAGCACAATACATCTCTGACCTCAGAAGGGGTGAAGCCGAGTAGAGGAAAGAACAACCCAGGGGAAAGCAGAAGCTGTTTATATCAAGAGGGAACACATGCAATGCCATACGAGGCAGCTTATATGTAAAACCTTTCAAGTCTTCCACTCCAGGGTACTTACATTTATGAGTATGAACATGGTAAACAGAAAGTGTTATTTTGTGTTCCCAATCCGAAAAATGACAGCCCTTCTGCAGTTATAAAATGTTATTGTTGCTAAAAGGACTTCTTGTTTTGCAAGTTTCTTCTGCAAAACAAACACAATAGAGAAATCTTTGGTTTGCTGCATGGTAGATGAGTCAATGTTATCATCAAAACTGAATAAACAGGGCTTTATTTTTAGATATCAAACATGTAGCACAATAAAAACAGTATTTTACAGACATGTTTTGGTTTCTTCTCCTTTGGCAACACAGTCACTTTCACCTGCCATATCTTTATAATTTCTTTATTTCTGTGTGGCCTAACATAAAAATTAGAACAAAATCTTAAGAATATTTCTAGTGGCTAGTTATCTCCCAAAGGTTTGGACAATGCCTTTTGGCTTCTTTATAATTTTTGGGTGAGTTTACTAGTTCTTCTTTGGGTAAAGCTGTGAATACACCTTTGTGGGTTCCAGTTTGAGTTACAGGAGTGCAAACAACTAGCAGCTATCTCAGTAGCAGGATTTACAAAGATATAGCTGAGCAGAATATAGCTTGAGAGTTACTTAGTGTAAAAAAATTTCTGTATTTTGCCAGTAGACTTCTAAGTTAGGGTGCAACTATACAGATGCTTTTATTGCCACCTTTCTGTATTCTTGATATGACCATCATGTGTCTTTTTCACCTTCGGAATGCTGCCAAAGAGTACCATCAGCAGCCTTTAATTTTACCAGTGTGTTAGGTGACTGCAGCATCACCTTCTTCCACACAAAGATAAAAATAATAGTTCCTCTCACTTGGGGAATAATGAGTTTTTCTTGCCGCATTTTACAATTCTAATGTCTGTTACTGCTTTCTTTTGTTTCAGGAACTGTGAATATGCATTGCCTACTTTCCATCTTCTATTGTAGCACCCAAGTGTCAAAATATGCAACAGTAAGTGGGTGAAATTCGACCCCCTTCAAAAAGTGAAAAAGAAGCAGGTTAGAACAGGATCCCGAAATCCATGAGGAATGAATGGAGGTGTTTGGGGCAGAGAGAGACTAGAGATAAAAGAAAGAAAAAGGGTGAGGAGGGAGTGTTACAGATATGTCCTGTGTTTAGGATTGTTTTTATGAATACTCACCATCTGTTATTACACTAAATAGCATATCTGAGCCCTTGTGCTGGTAAAAGTTGTCTCTCAGTTAATGCAATGAAGCAACGTTTAGCAACGGTTGGTTTTTAGTGGCATCTACTTTTGTACTGGGTCTTGTGTGAAAGCTGTGATGAGTACATACTGCTTAAATAAGCGAGGAACATACATGTCCAGTATATATTTTCTGGTGTGTTTTGGAAGAAAAGATTTTATTATATGTACCACATAGAAAAATCTTTTGATTAACCATATGTAGTCGTGGTCTTTAGGTAGGTCTAATATCACAAAGAGAAAGAAAAGACAGACTCAGTTTGAAAAAAACAGATTTGCTGATAGAGTTTCATACTGCCTGCTCCTTGCTAAAGATAAAGAAAACACTCTGCAGAAAAGCAACTACAGGTTTCTAATCTCTTCTGCCAAATCCAAGAGATGCTTTGTCTTGCATCTGGAAAAGGCAGGACAGTTACAAGGACATTAAAAGTAGGGGACTGAAGAATGAAGAGGAAACCTTGAAAAGGACCAGTATTAATGTCTCTCAGGAGACCAGATACCAGAACAGAGCTGGACAGAATGTACCCAAACCTATTTGAGCATGGCATAATCCTCTACCTGGGTGGGCTTAACTATGGGTGACTGCTGAGCCTGCTGGTTGTGGCAGCCTTTAGAAACCTACTCCAGAATACACAGAAAAATTAATACAGGGAGGGAACCACATTTCTTGAGATTTTCCAGAAGCCTCTGTTTAAATTTTGTTGTATTAATATGCATGGATTTTTATTTTTCATTAATTTAATCTGAAATACCTATAAATGATATCTTCATATATTTCCCATATAAAACATCTCCAAAGGTGGCAATTTTTAAGTGAGTCAGTAATGCAAAAGCTATAATTCATAGAACTTTATTATGCCTTTTGATCACATTACAAAATATTAGTTTATTTATTCTTGACATTTTTATGGCTAGTGAGTGCAGTCTGATTATACTGGGGAAATGCAGTCAGTGCCACCAAGCCTATCTGTGTAGAACAGCAACATGGCATACACTTGTGCCTTTACCTACTGACAATTTACCTTGCTTCTTAGAGAACATGAGCATTGCTGATCTGAACTGTCAACAAAATACGCTTCAGATGGTAAAATTCCAGCACCAGAGTGATCCTCCAACATAAAAGGTACGAAGAGAATGCCACTTTATCCATACATCAGCTATGCTGTCATCTGTATAGCTAATCCCGCAGAATGCCATATTTCAGACGGAGCCTTTAACTTAAATGGATGTGCAAGGTTACAGGACAGGAATGCAAACACTCTGCTAAGTCTTAAAGCCAGGGTATTTCTCAGGTGGTAGGACTGCAATTTAAAACTCTTATTTCTTCATTCTGATGACGACCTTGCTGGTCTGCACATGATGGATGATTCTGAGATACGTACCATTGAAAGGCATAGGAAGAATGAACTCCTCTGCCCCTTCAAAAAACGTGCAGTCAAAAGAGATTTTTAGTACAATGTTAGTTTTCTAACATATACAGTGTGAAGAGTTCATTTCAGGAAGCTTTGAAAAGCACCTTATACAGAAGATTCATTGCTGAGAAGCTGCTAAGAGGTTTTGGTAGTGCAAGCAGAAGATATAGTTACAAAACGTAAATAAAATATACTTAGTAAAATTGCAAAGGAACTGTCTGAATGAAATTCCTCTGATGTAGCAGCCCATTCAAGGTTTATGACCACTCGTGTTCCACCTAAGCCCCCAGCAGAGAATTTCAGTCTTTGAGATTTCATCTAGATTTCAGTGACATGCAAAGACGTGTCCTGGAATCTGAAGACCAGAGGAATGAAAAAAGACACTTCAAGTGCAGGAAACAGCTTTTAAAAATACCTTTTTCATCCACTCCCCTTGGATAGCTTGATTGAATGGTTTAAAATTGCTTATTTAGTTAATTTGCCTAGTTGCTACTGCCTGGCCATGCACTGCTATTTTTTTTTTTTTTCTGAGAAATTAAGCCTTTTGAACTAGAGACACCAATGAAAAAAACCTCAGGTCTTTGCCCTGCCCAGCCCCTTTTCAGGAGTTCACCTATTTGCTTATGTCACATTTGTTTGTTCTGCAGTAAATTCAGTGTGGGGATAGTCCCTTTAGCAAGTTACTTGTATGTTTTGCCACTATCTGAAGTAGTACTTAGACAAGGTCTCTTGGGGGAAAGGAAAGCACAGACCATTTTTTAATTCCATTACCAATTTTGTAGGTAAAGTGGAAAAAAAAAAAAAGCTTTGCTTAATTGCAGAAATAATATACTTTTTTGAACCTTACCAAGGAATATTATTAACACTTTGGCATCTACTCTGCTGCTAAAAAAAAAAAAAATTGTAAAAGCCTAATGATTCAAGCTCTTAGTCTTAAGAGACTAACTTGCCCTTAGTTTTTAGGAGACAAACTGAAAAGAAGTAAAAACTGAGTAAGCAACTCCAGATTTTATTTACCATCTTGTCTTATTCTTTCACTGCTTTAAAATAGAATGAAGTAAAATTACAAACAAAGAATGAAATTCTCACTCAGGGGTAGAGACTTCTCCACCTGGCCCCCCAGGACCAGGCATTTTAGGCACCAGGGCTGGAACACAACGGTCCTGTCCTGCTCTGGCCCTGGGCTGGCAGCAGCCAGAGGTATTGCCACCACATAGGGGGTCTTGCTTCCTTCCTCTCCCTCCTACGCCAAAAGCTGCTGTATGAGACGCTTCCCCTGAGGGCGGTGAAACCCCTGAACAGCTTCCTCAAAACCTGCTCATAAACTCAGCCCACACGCAGCACAACCAAGCCACTTCCATGAGGTCCTCCATAGTGGCCAGATTTATTTGGTCATAGGAGTGTCATATATGCTATTAATAGCCAGGACGAATACAAAACAGAGAAAACATAGAACACAATACAGAGTGTTGCCCTGAATATAAAGCTTAGTAAAAGTTATGGCTTCAGTAGTACTTGAGTTCAGCACTCAGTCTTCGCCAAATTACATACATTTCTTCATGTCCTATTACTACGGCATTTATTTCTCTTCCCTTTCTCATGAGCGAATAAAACCAGAATGAGTAGTCATCTCCCAGGAAGAAAAACCCAAGAAAATAAGCACCAGTAGAGATATTCTTGTAAGGAAGAAAGGCCATTCTGGGAATATAAAGCTCCTATCGCCCTTTCTTTAGTGAGATGCTGAAGGCCGTGTCTACGCAGCCTGATGGTTGAGTTCCCTATCTTGAGAACAGCCCTAGCGTGCCTGGTAGCCTGCTTACCCACATGGCCACGGCCAGGGACCTGGGCTGAGCTGGAAGCTGGTAAATGAGAGCTGAAAGGTGGTAAAGATAAAAAGCAGATTCACAAACTACTTCTCAGTCACAACTTACTTGAGATTAATGGGAGTTCATTTCAGGGCAAAGACAAACAAGCTGGCTGAAAAAACCAAGAATGTGAGCTTCTCCTGTTCAGGGATGAATGGGTTTCATCTTGACAGACTTTAGGCATCTAAAAGTCAGAGGTCTATCCTGAAATAGTTGTCTCCAACCCCCATAGAGGGAACAGTAAGAAGGCACTTCCAGAGGGTGGGTCTTCCCATCCTGTCCCATCCAAGATATGTTACCCTAGGGCAGTGTTTGTCTCTCTCTGTTATCTCTGGGAAGGGTCTAGAGAACTAGGTTGCTAGCCCACTCCCTCTCCAGCCTTCTTTCACTTGTGCTTAATTATGGGCAAGGTTGATGTGATTTAGATGTGATTAGAAGCTTATGGTACTACTGTGATCTACGGACTATGCTGAATTGTCCTTTCAAAGATATCCTGCAGCTTGAATGCTATGTATATGTTAATCCTGCAGTGAGCTGCAGTTTGGCAGCGGCTGAAAAGAGCATATTCACTGTACAGCTTTTAAATTGCACCAGAGCTTACGGAGTTCATCCGCAAACTTACTGAAATACTCATGCACAGAAAAAATAATCTGAGTCCATGCTCAACAGATGTACTTTAATGGTAGGGCTGATTTTGCAAAAGGAACTACAAGGTCCAATTTAAAGATCACTTTGTTTGGATTGGAATATTGTTTAAGAATCAGATGGCTTTCAAGTCAGCGAGTGCTCTGTTTTTAGTAGAGATTTCAAACATATGACTTGCATAAAAACAGGCTCTGCTGAGCTTCTCTCTCAAAAAATTTTTCACTTTATGCTCCTTTTACTAAAGGTCAGGAGTAATCTCAACACCTCAAATAATATTAATGAAGGAGCTAGAGTTACTCTGATGTAATTTTTTTTTTATAGAAATAGCCTAAAAATGTAACAGGGATTTGTAAATTTCCTCAACACCACTTCAAGTATGGTTCAATGGGCAGATGCTACTGCTGCCACACCAGTCTGTAGTGCCACAGTGTCTTCTTAAAAAATGTAGGTACAATTTACTCCCAGTATACATACAGTGGTCAGGACACTCAAGACAAAATGAAGCTAGAGCGGCTGGAGGCTGGCTTGCAGACCACACAAGTCAGGGAGGTGGGATTAATTTCATCTAGCATTAGGTGTCTAAAAGCTGCAGGTCTGGTTTAAGCTAGTGGTCTAGCCTGCTCTATAGTCAGTGTAAAAAGGGAGGCCTCTCTGGAGTTAAGCCAGATTAGAAATTCAGGTTGGGGTGAGATGAACCCCCTCACACACGCCTGGTCTACCTGTTTGGATGAGGTGCCTAACTTTTAGACAGCTGACAGAAATCTTCCCACCAAGATAAAAGAGCATTGATTCTGGGACAGAGACTAGGGGCTTTTACCTGCAAGTCAAAAGTGAGTTTGAGTGCAATCGTTGACAGAAATGGCTGTCAGGATGCTAACAGGGTGCCAAAGCAGCTTCCAGATGGGGAAAGCATGGTTTTCTCCTTTGAAAAAGAGTGTAACTCCTGTACATCAGCTGAATGAAGGGTTAAAAGTCTAACTTGTGAAGACAAGGATATTGGATTTTTCAAGAGGCTTAAGGACATGGAAAGGGCAGATTACCCTGTTGTCACCTTTTGCCTGCTCCCTTTACCAACTGCTGACATGAAATAGAATTTGTCTGAAGATGAGGATTAATGTAATGGCTGCTTTTATTCCTCAGTACTTCTTCTGAAGAAATTTGATCACTCTTCTCCACATTCCTATTCCTCACCTGCTCTGGGAGGCAAACACTATTATTTGAACACAAAAGCAGTGCAGGCCAAAAAGCTCAGACCATATCTCACTTGAACTCTCACCAGTCTTTTTCTTTTTTAATACAATTAATTCCATTAAAGTCTGGTTTTGGTCACTGTGAAAACCAACTTGCTCCTAATTTTTTCAGTGCTATTTTTATAAGTATCTTCATTGCTTTATTTATGTATAGATACAGACTGCCCAAGACAATACAGATAATATATACAATTTCTTTTGTTCTGGATCAATAAGGATGGCAAAATCAAAATTTTACTGTACTGTGGTATCTTTGGAGGATTAATGTAATGATGCTGTTGAGGACATTGCGTGAAATTCTTATCAAGAAAGAATAGGCTGACCTGAGGCCTGGGGATCAGTTGTCCAGGTCTGGTCAGAGTAGGATGGTGGGAGTGTCTTTCAACATACTCATTCAGGTGTCCTTTGTATAGGAACTGGGTATCCAGGAAGAATGGCCGGCACATAGCTTGGATTCACCCTGATATAAGTCAAATTGCAACCACAAGGCCAAACTCAGCTTGGAAGTGTTCCTACATCCCCCACTTTAGACATAGACAACAAGAATTAGTATGTCAAATCTTTTCCTGGACTAGAGACTCTCAGTCTTATATGCAGCTTGGAAAAAACTGAGCACTGTTCCTAAAAGGTTGTATATTACAAAAGACATTCATGGTTCCCATACAGGCTCTCATCTAACTGTTTTAGTTAGAAGCTTTTTTGTTAGTCTTTGCTTAAAGTGATTTTGGAAAGTATCAGTTGCCTCAAAGGTGCCATTGAGGTCCAAAACTGTAATGCAAACATCAAATAAAGATGAAGAAATAAATTTTCCTTAATATTTTAGTCAGAAGGCTTTCACAGGAGTGACTAAAATCAGTCGCTTTAACAAGAATGAACATATTTTGGAAGTGTGTTGCTAAGCAAGTTTTGAAATGAGGAATCCATGTTTGCTGAGCATTTTCACAAGCCAGAGAGTTTCATAGTTGTGAGGACTATAACGTCTTGCTTGTAGTTGTTTCTTTTCCCATCAATTTTATTCAGAAATGAAAAGAAAACAAAAATGTGTGGCACTCCATAAAAATATCTGTGTCAAGAGCAGATAAAACTCCTCCATTAAATGCCGAAAAGCCTGTTAATACCCAAATTAAAACACATATTAAATACATTCCCTTTAGGTGCATAAATACCTACTAATCATGTGAAAAAATGTATTTTCCTAAATGTTGCTATATAATAAAATGATTTTTTTTTTTTCTAGAAACACAAAAATGCAAGAAAAATGCTTGGGAACATTGTTAATACTAAAATTCAATGTTATCTCAGTTAGCAAGTCACTTAAAATGATCAAGTCCAGAAGAGCTTATGCTTCTTTTACTCAACTCCTACTGAGTTGAGTATGACTTTTGCTATTCAGAGATCACATAATCACCCTATTAATTGTACTAGAGGTGTATGAAGGGCATTAGTTGGAAAAATAATCTGACAGGAAAATCAGAGAAGCAATAGGATGGAAACAACTGCCACCTCATTATACAGAAAAGCAGCCTCCTTTGCAAATGAGAGTGGCAGCTAGGAGGAAGTTTCAGTACTGTCCAAACATTTTATTTTTACAGCGCTATAATAACGAGCCAGTACAAGAATGACTGTGGTTGAAAACTGAGTTAGCATGAGGCACTAAGTCAGGCCAGGAATGCACCAAAGTACATCCCTGGAGCCTGTTCACAGCCACAGCTGCTCGGTGTGTGCTGGAGAATTCCCAGCTTTACCCACGATTGCAGTTAGGGATTGAAGGATCCTTTTTCGTTCACATTTGTATCACTCTGCTTTTAGTGCCTGGCAGCAACGTTAGAAACACCTGAACCCTCCATTACATGAGAAACGCAAGGCGCATATGGGATCCAGTGGCAGAAGGAATAAAGCCAGTGCTTGCATTTAGTGATGGACTCAGTTTTCTTCCTGCTTTATTGTAGAAAGTCTGGTGTTTTGCAATAAATATGAAGGGAAAGATGAGGACAAGAAATATTTAAAAAATAATGCAGTGGGATTGAGGAAACTGCATGTGTAGTATCAGGAGGGGTTCCAGATCTGTGATGTTCCCCTAGGCGCCGATCGTACGCCTGCTGTGGAGTTGCTTTGATAGTCACAGTTACAGCAGGAGAGTAATATTTGAAAGGAGGTGGTGGAGGCTAAAGAGGAAGAACATGAGGTCCTTTGAGACTAGGGAGGAGATGCAGCTTTGTGGGAGCAAAGAGATATGGGAAGTACAGCCAGCAGAGAAAAACACACTTGCCATTAAAAAGATCTCCTGTAGCACTCAAGCCTGTAACTACTGAACTGGGAAATTTTACCCAGTATAAGCAGAATTTGGTTTTTTTTTTTCTTTCCCTGTAGCATCTTAGGTAAACTGGCGTAACTTGCCTATTGAATTTTCCTTTAAAATCTCTCAGTGAATTCTGCAAAGGCAGACTGCTCTCCTGTGGTGGGGCCGCTCCACTGGTGTCAGGCTGGTGGGTGTGGAGCAGAATCTGCCCTTTCGACCTTCATGTGTTCCAGAAATAATTCGGGAAATGTGGAAGTTTTTCTTTGTCCTCAGCTCTGCGGTGGTTTGTGATTGAAGCCAATACATAGCAGTAACAAAAGGAAGCTGTCACATTGATAACTCTGTGCTGAATGCAACTGTAAATGCTCTCCATCCACAAACAGCTACATTTTGGTGTCATTCATCTTCTGAATGCGTGCTCGGATTTTACTTTGGCTCTTTTCTAGATGCTTGTTTTTGCAATTTGGACAGGTGAAACCAGCAAGTATGCAATTTGTGTAAACTAAGCGGTCTGTTAAGTGAAAAAAAAACCTTTAAAGTGTACTGGCTACAGCTCTAATTTCCACTCCAGCAACTCCAGCACCAGGACAGGACATGTGGACGAGTTCTTTATTTTGAAAGCAAGCTCCTTAAGAACAACATTTTGAAAGGTGTGGATATGTATGAATTATGAGCTTTCTAAAAAAATCCCACAAATAAAAAACAATCCAATGACCCAAAACCTCAGTAGCAAAAAAGACCCCCAAAACCTGTGAGTGAACTTAAAGGCTGTTATATTATTTTTTTTTAAAAGTAAGCTGACAATCTGTGTTTCAAAATGAAGACTGTTCCATGGAAGAGATCTACGACTGGGCTATTTTGCTTGTCTTAGTATTAAAAAACAACCCATGTGAAAATTTTCCCACTAGATATCCTGATGAAAACCAGAGTAGTGGCATAGATCCAAAGGAATCAATGGAGATATATCAATTTGTACCTACTGCAGGTTTAACTCTTGATTTGTATTCAAGAACTTCAGCTCTTAGGACTACTGCTAAAGACTCTGATTTTCTCTGTGGTATGACATAGCAATGGATGCAGTAAAATACCTCTAAGTAGAGAAATAGAGCAAAGAAGATGTGGGGGAGAACTGAGCACAAGAACAAATGTGTAAGCGGCTTCTGCATTTAGCACCGGACAATCTCATGTAACTGAGAGCTGAACTTTGCTCAGGTATTTCTACATCTTGCTCTGTGGTGGGAAGGGAACTGTGTGGCACCATCAATGACAGCAGTGATGGCTGTGCTGGGCAGGTCACTGTGGGTAGCCCTTGCCAGTCTTGATGTCTTCTGGAGCAGAGGCGGTGAGCTCAGCTCTAATGCACTAGATAACATAATGGCCTGAATATTTTTGTCTGAGTGAAAACAAACAAATATTCTAAAAGTATTGGCCAAATAAGTTAATATCATCCCACATAGGATTTCTAAGGAATTCTAGCAATTCTAGAGATAAAGATAACATTAATTGGAGCACTACCAGCGAAAGCAAGCCCAATTCCTAGCAGGGAAAGACTTATGTAATCTTGGTGGTGATAAGGACAAGCTGGGAAACGGGTGAAAGAGAAACTGTGCAACAGAATAAGTTCACCTCCTCATCCCCCATCTAATGTGCTCCTTCTTACATCTACCCTGACAAGAGTGTATATTTAAACCTATTATTTCTCTACTAATACATCATTAATGTGGCCTGGAAAGATGTTTTAGACTTTTATTTTGTGATTATTTTAACTTTGCCAGCAGATGAGGCAAACTTTGAAGAGCTGAAGCATCAAGTTTGGTTTAGTTATCTGTACGCGATGAACAAGATCTTTATTCAGGGCTTTGTACTATCCTGTGTTTTGAGGGTTACCAGTGAAGGTTCTTGTGTTATAGGAAATGCAAACAATGGTGCCAAATTCACCTTCTCCCACCCTTTATGATTTTATAGGCAGTCTCTTGTGAAGGTTCAAGACCTCTGTGGAAATAAGAGTAGAGTGGGAGCTGGATAGACTGAAGGGAAATAAAGTCTCACCTGACAAGAAGGTTTTCAGAGACTAAAGCAGCACTTAAACTCATGCATCTATTATTATGTGATGACCATAGCCTGGTCTAATCAGAAAAAGGATAGTCATAGCCTTACAGGCTGTGAAATCTTTATTCAGAATGGTACACACAGACAGTGATGTCTGCTTTAATTCATGTAAACCAGGATTTAACCTCTCAGTTGCTAGGTTGGAGTCTTGCCATATAGGGGTTTGGATGGTGGGACGTTTTTACCACAGATCACTCTGCTGATACCTTTTACAGAGTGGTCCTAAAAAGCCCATGGCTGTGTTGGTACAGCAGTGTGGTGTTGTGGGACCAAAGGGAGAGGGAGAAGGAAGGGATGGCATATGCTGGGTTTACTTGAGAGGTGGGAACCTCTCTCTGTATTATGATGAGTGCTAATAACTGGGCCTGTTTCTTGGGAGGAAAGAAGGGACTGTCTATAAAATCATAGTAAAGGGTGGGAGAAGGTGAATATCGCACAGTTGTTTGCATTTCTTATAACACAAGAACCAAATGCCACCTCCTGATGGGATGATATCTCTGAGGTAGTGGTGGCTCCCAAATTCAAAACGATAATCTGTAGAGGTTGCACTTTACCCTTGTTTCTTAGATTTTTCCCTAATATTTACTCCTGGGCAGTAGTGGAGTCCTTAACTACTGTGGCTGCTTTTAAGGTCTGATGAGGCAACACAGAAGAAGAGCAGCAAAAGAGCTTTCAGATGGCTGCTCTTTCCTATCAGGGTGGAGATGGGGCCACTGTGCACCTCTAGAGTGGAAGGACAGGACTATGTGAGAGGTGTACTGTGGGGCACAAAGACCCAGACTTCCAAATGCATCCATATGTACTTTAGATGTTAGTAACTGAAGTATGTGAAAAAATTTAAAATGGTCGAACTTCTGAATTGTGAATAAAATATAATGAATAATTTTTTTTTAAGAAGCAGTCCCTAGAGCTGGAGTGAGTTCAGTAGTAACAACTAATTTGGGGCTCCAATTTGAAAAGGTAACACAGGAAGAATTGGTCAAATAGTTTGTTCAAGTTACAGCCACGCTTCCATTTACTAGTGGTTTAATGGTATTAGGCTCATCTTTGCACATTCCTTATATTGGCTGCTGATTTTTTTTTTCTTCCTATTTTGTTGGGCTCTGTAAGGTCATCCAGAATCGTCTACATGTATCTGAACAATGGCATGATATTTATTTAATGTCAGTCATTTCTTTGCCAAAATAGAAAATAGCTGTAGACTTAAAATAGATCCTTGCATTATTCCCCATGGTCTCCTCAAACTCAAAAAGCTGGAGCCATTAATGGAGCCAAATTCAAGTGCATGTGACTGTTAAAATTTAACACATACAACAGAAGTTGAGTGATACTCAGAGCCTGTAGTTTTAATGACAAAACAAACCAATAAATCATTTCAAATGATTCATATAAACATGTAATAAGAACATCTATTTATTTGTCCAAACCTTGAGAAAAGTAATTTGTTACTTTGAGCGGTGGTTGTTACTGAGTGGTTTGCTCTGCTTTCAGATTATGATGCATCAACCAGATTCACTGGAAATGCATTGGATGTTGTAAATTCTGGATTTAGACTCTCATTTGGCCTCCCAGACTGCTTGCAAGGATATTCTGATCATTAAATATGGCTATTTCTTTAGATGCTTAAGGGACTCTCACTTCACCTGGTACTGCTAGTTGTTGGAAAGGAACTCTGCCTTCCAGATATCAGTTCTCATGGCAGTGACCACCAGCTTTGCCACAGGCCTGGTACACTTTTGTGCACCAGCCAGAACTTTGGATGGAATGCAACAACTGAGGGAAAAAATGTCTCTGCCTCATCTGTTAGTGACAGACAAAACCACAGCTACAGAGTGAACTTCATATAAACTCAGCCCTCCAAAATTGCTTAGTGGTACTTTGGGAGTCTCTGCAAGCTAATACAAAGTGGAAACCTGATGGGTTTCAGAAATGAAAAAATATTTATTTAGAAAAGGTCACCTGCACTATAGCAATGAATGCTGAATACTTTCTTAGAGGGGCTTAGAGATTGGCTTCTCCTTGCTGTCGATCCTCTGCTGTTAAAAAGTGCTCTTTCAGAGGTGACAAGCATTAAACAAGATTTAACATCTCTGTGTTTTTGGCCTTTGGCTGTAACTTTGCTGGACTGCAGTGAGGCTGATTGAATTCCCACGAAGGTCCCTCTGCTTGACCATGTTGTGTTTTCCCCAGGCAGGGCCACACCTGTTGCTGCAGCAGCTGTAGGATGCTATCCAGTGACAATCAACCCCGCAGCCTGTTTGCTAGAGGAGAAGTGATGGTTTAAGGATGCCTTCAGCGCTCATACTGACAGGTGAGGCACAGACTACCAGACTACTGGCAAAGGCAGGCTGAGTATATGATTTTGTTATTCACATGGGCACACTCTTGCTGTGATCTTCCAAGTTAGGGTCTCCTTTTCAAGTGCAGATGGAGATGCTTTTTCATTGCAGCTAGAGAAAGCACATAGTAGTTTCAAAATCTGTAAGTGTAGGCTTAAGTCAGTGGTGTTTGTGAGCTAGGGGCTGCCTCAAATCTCTTTGATAATTACCTGTGGTACTGATGATACTTCCTGAAAGATGGGTTGTATGTGTCTTCAAAATGTCAGTTTTAGCATTGTATCCATTAACATAGGAAGATTTGTGTTGCTTTACAATATTCCCTACTATATTGGGATCCGCTGAATTGCCCTGTGCTGAAGGATACATGAAGGACTGTGACAGAAGGAAGTGCAGTTGGCTCTGTTAGGCTGCTCCTGCTTTTTTTTTTTTTTTTTTTTTTAACTTGCCTATTTCTGTTGCATCTTATTCTTGACAACATCCCTGAAGTATTTATGACCAAAATTCTTACACATGATTACTAACTCTTGAAAAGAGTCTCTTTCTCAAGAGACCTTTAGGTGGCTGGCATGGTTGACCACAAAGGCAAGGCAGAAATTTCATTCAGAAATCAAAGAAAAGACTTGAAAGAGAAACCTAAAATGAAAGAAAAAGTGAGCTTGAATATGTTTTATGTGGGTCTATTTAGTTCCTATTTTATTTGTACTCAGTACCATGAGGAACAGCAGTGAATGCTGCAGTGGAGCTCCAGGGAGTTTTTTATTTCTTCCCTTTGCATCCCAGAATTGATTGTTTTCTGAAAACAAGTACCTCAGGACTCTCTGGGTAGCTCCTAGTTTTTTACCATGGCTTCCTTTGTTTTCACACTGTCAGCTCTCTTATTTCCAGACCCAGAAAAGCCACATGACTTTCATTCCCTAGTGCACTAATCAATAACTGAGTTGCTCCAAATTTCAGCCTGCGTGAATATGTAGGAGCTGATTGTCTCTCCTGCCATGTGCTGCTGTGCTCTTATTTACATGTGTGCAAGCTGATTTTGCTGAACAGGACAGGATTTTACAAAATCTCAAAGCTTACAGGCTGAGACAGTAAGAGGCTCTGTCCTGGAGTCCCGCTGCTTAATCTGTAGTTTCACTGCCCAGCCTTCCAACTTTTTCTCCTGAACTGACTGTTTTCATAAATGTCACTAAGCAAGATCTATTGATCTGCCTTACTGTTTTAATTTTAAATGGAAATATTGACTTTTCACAGTAAAATGGCACTTTCTGCTTCCCTTCCATACTCGGAGAAACAAGGCATGAGATGCCTTGTCTTAGGCTTTTAGAGATCAGGAGGAGAGAAAAGCAGAGATTGTTGAAATCTTGTTGTATCATGGTATCTGGGGCGACAGGAACACGAGAGTTTGGCCACTGCAATATGTCTCCCTGTGTTGGGATGAGAAAAGGCTCAATAATTGCACTTTTTAAAGGCTGATGCAGAAGGAGACTGGAAAGGATGTTGCAACACAGCCAGGCATGGACTTGTTTACCTTCTCTACCTGTACCCTTACACATGCACATGGCTAAATAGAAAATCCGCTAAATAGTTCTGTCCTGATGGAGAGAGCTGTGAAATGGCAGTTGTCCTGAAAAGCATCTAGCAGAGAGTCATTGGATGTCAACATGAACAGACAGAGCCATCTCCTTTACGTACTGGCAGGATGTTGGAGAACACCACTGCCATTGCTTGTAAGAGATGCTGAATGTGACCCTACTCTTATTTGCATCAAAGTAACTCCATTGATTTTGTACTTACTTTGTAGCTCTTGAACTCCTGGGAGGAACTGTCTTAGGCTGCTTATTTCCATGACATAAATTCAACAAATTCAAACTCAGCTGAAACAGCCAGTGTCTATTGTCACCTATCCAATTTACATAGCCCAACTCAGAAATTTCAGTCTTTTTATTGTGGAAGAAACCCCAACAAAACTGTGTGTTTGCTGGAAACTGTAACATTAAACCTTGGATCAAATACCCAAGACTTATGTTAGTTCTGTACAGCTCTTTATAATGGTCCCTGATGAGTTTAAATAAATTTATTACATGCTGAAGTGTATCCTGTGACTCTCTGGGAATTGTATACAGCTCCTCCCTGGCAGATGGACTGTATGGAGTTAAGGCAGAAGTGGAATTTAGAAAAGGCTGCTGAGCATTAACTGGGAGCCAGCATGACATGAACTCAGCTGGTCAACAGCAGAGAAGAATCTAGCTCTAGAAACTTACTGTTTCCTGATTTTCATCCTTTCCAGCTTAAAGACAGTGTAGAAAATAAGTAACCCCCCTTACTGATAGGATAAATGCAGAAAACTTAGTGTCTCACAAAAAGTTTCAGTGCTATTCTATTTATAGTGAACTGAAGATCCAGAAACTTGTATGGTAAAATTGTTTGTCTGAGGGCTCTCGCTGTGCTCCACACTGCAACCTGATTTGTACAACAAAACCAAGCATAAGGTAGTACTGTCCTGACAGAGAAGTGCTTGCTCTTTCCACACCTCCTGTCATTTTCTGTTGTAGAGATAATAGTTGTTAGTACTCTCTGATATAAATTAAAATCATTACTATTGTGGCTTTCAAGTTACTAACAAGCAGTAAAACACATGAAAAAATTAATTTTATGTTCAGTTTATGCATGTAACTAACTACAAGGGAAGTATAAAATAACCTGTGAGTGATTAATAAAATTAATAACTTGAATTCCTTATTTTTTGAAGTAGCAATTTGAACTTGTGGGCTAAATTTTGTCCTCAATTCCCACGTAATTCACTTTTCTCCAATTTAGGCTGGTGTAACTGAGAAGAATTTACTCACTATATTTAAAATAGAGAGAGAAATTACTCATAACCAAGGCACTTCTTCACTACTATTCACGCTTGTTCCCTTAGCACTGTTGTTGTAGTTGTTTTTTTTCTATGGTAGCAAATAAACAAATTAACATAAATATTAGTTGATAGGATGTTTTATTTAAAGATATTGAGACCATGGAGAGAAAAACATTAATGATGAAAGCTGCATGAAGATCCACCTCCCGCAGACTTTGCGTCTCTATGATTTAAGCAACCACTCTAAATTATTCTCAAGGTTTCCAGACCAATTTTGTTCAATCTTTAGTTAAAGATCACTTCTAGCAGGCAACCGGTTTTATTAATTGCTTGGGTGGTCATATAAGGCAGTGCACTTTGTACACGTGTCATGTAATAACTCTACAGTGACTGTAAAACTGCTGCACGTTTTGATACACGGTGACATACAGGCAGAAGAGAAGATGTTATGGCTGTAGGCAAAGCGTATTTCTTGTAGCCTGAAGCAGTGAATGAAACCGGTACTCGGGGTTTAGAAAGAAAACCCCGTCACTGGAGACAAAATTACAGTGTGGTGCCGCTTTTCCTTCCCACCAGTGTTTCTGCAGGGAGATCCGCAGTGCAGCCTGCAATTCCAGTCCACGGGGGCTAAAAATAGGCTCCCGGCGCTCCCCGCGTGCAGCACTTCCACATTGTGGGAGGATGGGGGTACGGGGCAGTGTGGTGAGGCTCCCCACAATCACCACACTGCATCAAGAAGCTGACACTTTTACAGGGGAAAAAAACTCGTCTTGCTCATAAATTGCAGGAGCAAGGGTGCTGCCCCAGAAGCCCCTTCACCTCCCTGCTGCTCCCAGCACAGACTGGGGGCAGCTGGGGCAGGAGCAGGGGTGCTGGGGTAGCAGCAGCTCCGGAGGGGCAGCTTGTTTGTCTGCTTTTCCTTCCACCCGTGCCTGCCCTGCTGCTGGCACTGCTGCCACAGGAGCAAATTGTTGGGTGCGCTCGGTGCAGCTGGCCCTCGCCTGATGTCAGCCCGCGTGTACCGGCTATAGATGGGTGAAGTAAAAACAGACCCTGCTTTCCTGTTTACGCACACAGGCTTCCTCCGAGAAGTTCCTGGATAAAAACAGCCGGGCTTGACAAAATAGCCTTTCTATTTATTGTGTTGGGAGCGAGCATGGGGATGGTGGAAAGGGGCCAGGTTGACCCAAATCACCTGCTGGCTGCTGTGGGTGATGTGATACCAGGTGGCTTCACATAAAGTGGCTGCTTGTGGCCTGGCTGGCACCCTGGACCATGGGTCTAGGGGCAGCCTGGGCCCTGCCATGCTCCACCACACTTACAGCCCCCTCCATGGGAGACTGAGATGGAGGAAGAGGTCATTTTACTGGCTTAATGGCATCCCAAGCTCCTTTCTTCTACCCTGAGGAATTCTTTCTCCCAGTCCTTCCCAGTTAGGCTGTTAAAATGGATTTTGGCTGTTTTCCAAGAACAGTAAAGAAGGAGGAGTATTTTCAAATATGACTAGAGAGACATTTCTATAGATAGGAAGGATCTTAGGTCCTGTATCTTAATAGTCTTTGGAGTCCTGGCTGTGACTAGTGCACTATGGGAAACAAGACCTAAAATATTTAGACACAGGATAACTGAGGTTGCAAAGGACATTGCAGGTCATCCAGGCAAAACTGCTGCTCAAAGCAGGGCTAACTTACAGCTAGGTCTGATTGCTTAGAGCAATTATTCAGATGCATTTTGAATACCACAAGGGAGGGAGATGCCACCACCTCTCTGAGCCCCTGTTCCAGTGTCACACCACCCTCACCAGATCTGGTCAGATTTTCCTGTGTTGCAGCTTGTGACTGCTGCTTCTTGTTCCTTCCTGTGCTTCTCTGAGAACATTGTGATTCTGTCTTCTCTAAAATCTCCCTCTAGGTAGTTCAAGACAGTGATGAGACCCCTCCTTAGTCTTCTCCAAGCTGAAAAAACTCATGTCCCTCAGTGTCTCTTCAAACATTAGGTGCTCCAGTCCCCTGACCTCTACACGAGATATCTCCAGCTTGCCAAAATCTCTCTCATACTGTGGAGTCCCCACTTGGGCTCAGTACTCCAGATAGAACCACACAGAGGCAAAATAGAGTAGCTAACTTCTTCCCTCAGACTACAGTCTTGTTAATGTAGCTGATATATGGTTGGTCTTCGAAGGGTGCACTGCTTGCTCATATTTAAGTTGCTGTCCAAGAACCACCCAGTCCTTTCTTGCAGAGCTGCTGCCTTGCCAGTTGGTCCCCAGCCTGTTCTCTTCCTTCAGGTTTATTCTTCCCAGGTACAACACTTTGCACTTGTCTTTGTCACATTTTGTGAAGTTCTTGTTGGCACGCTTCTCCAGCCTGCTGAGCCCTCTCTACCAGAAATCCTGGTCTCATTGTATTGACTGTTCCCCCTCCAAACTGATGTCAGCCTGCTGAGGTTGCAGTCCATGCTATTGCCCAAGCTCTTGAAGATGATAGACAGTATCAGCCCTTGTATTAATCTCTGAGGAACACTGCTCTTAAGCAGTCAGTACTTCAAAGTGTTCACTGTTGCCCTCTGAGCTCAGCAGCCTAGCAAGTCTTTCATTCATCTTTGAATTTGCCCATGGTCCATATCTCCTCCCCTGTTTGTCTCTAGGGGTGCTACAGGAGACCATGTCAAAAGCCTGGATAAAGCTGAAGCAAAAGGCATAGGCTGCTCTCTGCTCGTTCACAAAATCAGTCATCCTATTGTGGAGGGCAATTGGGTTGGCTAAGCACAGTTTGTCCTTGGTAAATCTACGCTGATGGTTCTCAGTCATCTTGTTCTCCCTCCTGAAAATGGCTCCTGTGAGGATTTCTCTGTAATCTTTACAGGGACTGAGGTGATGCTGACTTATTCTGTAGTATGCCTCTTCCTTGTTTTCTTTCAGAAGTTATGCTTTCCTGACTATAATGTTCTTCATATCTAGAAAATCTTAATTTTTAGTAGTCTGGACTAAGACATAAATATAAGGGCTAGAACTTCAGGGATCCATTATCTATTCTTTAGAGTTATTCACATTCACTGAAAACTGGGAGTTCTGACATTTGGATGTTCGGCAAGACGCAACTGTATATAGAAGACAGGCAATTTTCCATTTCTTAACTTACCAGAGGCAGGACAACATTGGAGGAGTGGGAGAAACTGAGAAGAAGAATAATATAGGACAAAATTCATAAGTATATCTGAACATCAAATTACAGTTGCTTAAAACTGTACATCCCAAATGAGATCTCTAACCATTAAAGCAGTTAAATGTGTGTTCAAGTTTAAGAGTTTGTGCAGAGCAGCTGATTTAAAATTAAAAACTTACTAAGGCATTTTGTTGGATCAAGATTTAAACTAAAATGCGGATCTAATTTTGTTAATCAGAGCCTCACACCTGCAAAAGGACAGTCAAAAAATAAAAAACTCTTTGCCAGTTTAACAGAAACAATACTATTGAAAGACCTTACTAATAGGCCCATTTTAGTGTATATAGGCCAGTCAGTAGAGGGCAACAACATGCTCACTCACTTACAGAAAGTCAGGTAATCAATTAGAAGAAACAAGCCCATCTTAATTATCTGGACTGAGAAAAAAAGGAGAAAAAAAGAGTCTTTCTGCCTGTTCTATCTCAGGTTAAAGGGTGAAAAAACTTCGCAGTGCTGCCAGTTTTGACAAACCAATTTCAAATGTCTATAAGGTGGCACAGGACATGATGTCCACGCAGGATCAGAGGCATGGTTGAGTCAAATAAATTAAATAATAAAGTGAGAAACATTTATATTGAAAAAAAATCCTTGTAAATATTTTTTTTTTCATCTGGTTGCTGGATTTCATTGTTCATTTGCTGTTATTCCAGGCATAAGCCATTTGGCTTAGACACACGTCTGGCCCACATTCCTGCAAGAGGTCTGCATTTGCTGTGATGAGAGAGCCCATCAAAAGAAAAAGAGAGAGATGCAAAGAGAAGATTCTTGGAAATTTGATGACTGGAAAAATGACAGTTCTTGCCAAGGATTTTTCTGAAGACTGGAAAAAACAACAGGACTGGGACCAGCTATCTGTGGGGTAAGGGAGCTTTTAGTGTTGACGTCTTCCATTCCACAGAAAGACACAGATTCCGACCCATTAATCTCTGGTTGGGTCAGCAAGGTCTCCTGTTGTTCACAGTGCATCGGTAGTCAAAAATATCCTCAAAACATTTCAACAGGATACTTTTTTTTTGAAAAAGGGGAAAAAAAGCACAGGCATATGCTGTTTAAGATCTCCATCCAAAACTTTTACAAAAAATGCCACCTGACAAGTAAAAATACTTTTAGCCCAGCATGATACTTATTAAAACCTTAAGAAATTGAACAAGGTATCATGAATATAAAGTTGAGAGCTGACAAAAAGCTGAAAATCTTTCAAGTTCTTACACATTGAGCCACTGAAGCTGCTGCAAAATCTTATGGGGTACTTATTAGCAAAAAATGATGATAACTTTGTAAAGCTAGACAGTATGTGACAATAGGCTCTTATTTAAGGAAGAAATTATTGGGAGCTATGGGAACAAGAGGTTTCCAAACACCCTTTTCTCTCATTTTATGGAGACTATAAAAGTTCTCTCTCTGCAGGTAAAGAAACACTCCTTATCCGACTGTCAAAAAAAGAAGACAGTGGCCTTGCACAGATGATTGAGTTCCACAATAGCAAAGATTGATGATTTATCTTCTGTGCCTGAGAGGAGAAACTGTAAGGAACACTGCTGGTCCCACGTATTCAAATGATATGAATCAAGCTCTCTGAAATCATCAATAATCCAGACTATTGTTGCCATTTAGCCTTTGAGTCTTTTTGAGCTTCTGACAGTAGTTACAAGGTTTGGATATTTTCAGAGAGATTTTCATACATTCACAGCATTGATAGTATTTTAGGGGCTGTGGTAGCATTGAGGGAAAACACCAAATATTGCAGTATTTGTGATGAAAGTGTGTCAGTTGGCACAAGTGGGCCCTGTCAGCCTCAAGTGGCACAGTATCATCACCAAGATGTTCTCTGTTATTAATTTCACAGTGCAGGTGATAATTAGTTTTGCCTATACGTTCTGTCAGTTTAGCAAATGTTTATTCATGCTGAAAGGGGTTTTACTGGCAGAGAGCTCCAAATTCAGACTAAACTCAATTTTGTATGATTTTTAGCAACATTTGAGTAATTGTTTCCTCAGAACCACATTTATTCCTTTAAAAAGTCATATATGTACAGCTCCAACATCTTACAGACAGGGCTCCAGAAGGTGCCTGCTAATCTTTTCCTGTTATTTTCTTGATCCTACAGTGTCTAGTACTGCTGAGGAAACGAGACAGTGAGCCAAAGCCAGCTCCCCAGGGAGCTGCCAGAAAAGATGCTTTGTCCCTGGACTCTGAAGATGATTTTTCATTTCCTGCAACTGTTAAAAAATGATATCTTTGCACAGACTTCTTATTGGGTCTACCCTATTTGGTACAATTACCACAACATGAACAAACTAAGCAAGCAAATAAGGTGCAGATAATTGTGTGTGCTTACTGTACGCAGCATGGCAGGCCTTGCTTTAGCCCAGCAGTGAGCCTCTCACAGACTATGGGTGGCCTCTGCAGTGCAGAAGGCAATGAGGGACATCTGAGGACTAAGCTGTTTGACACAATCAGATTCACACAATCACAAAATGGCTGAGAGAGAGACTGGAGATCATCTAGTACAACCTCCCTGCTCAGAACAGGTCATCTACAGCAGGCTGCCCAGGACTGTGTCCAGTCAGGTTTTGAGTATCTCCACAGTTGGATACCGTAACCGTTATGGGAAATCACTCTGGACAAACATTTTACCACTCTTAGAGTAAGAAAGCTTTTTCTCATGAAATTTCCTGTATTTCAGTTTGTGTCCGTTGCCCCTGTCCTTTCACTGGATAGCACTGAGAAGAGCTTGGTTCCCTTTTCTTTACCTCCCCTCCCTATCAGGAGGGAGGTAAAATGTACAAAATATATAAATATACATTGACAAGCTCCCCTGTGTCTTCTCTTCTGTGGGCTAAACACTCCTAGCTCTCCCATCCTCTTTTTGCATAACAGGCACTCCTGTGCCTTAATCACCTTTACGGCCTTTCACTAAAGTCACTCCAGTATGTCTGTGTCTCTTTCGTACCGGGACCCCAAACCTGAATCCAGCAGTCCAGATGTGTCTCACCTGTGCAGAGGGGAGGGAAAGGATCACATCCCCCAGCCTGCTGGCAACATTTTCATAATGCAGCCCAAGATGTCACTGGCTTTCTGTGCTGCAAGGACACATTGCTGGCTCATGTTCAACTTGGTGTCAACCTGGATCCCTAGGCCTTTTTCGGCAAAGCTGCTTTGCAGCTGGTCAGATCCCAGCTTGTCCTGGGGCTTGAAGCTATTTCTCCCCAGGTACAGGACTTGGCACTTCTCTTTGTTGGACTTCATGAGACTCCTGTCAGCCCATTTCTCCACCCTGCCAAATTCACTTTGAACAGCAGCACACTCATCTGGCATATCAGCCTCTCCTCCCAGTTTAATACTGTCTGCAAATGCACTGAGTGTTCATTCTGTCCCATTATTCAGGTCTTTAATGAAGATGTTGAACAGTATTGGCCTCAGTACTAGCTACTCCACTAGTCACCAGCCTCCATCTGAACTCCATGCCACTGATCATAAACCTTTAAGCATGGCAATTCAGTCAGTTTTCCATCCATCTCACTATCCACTCATCCAGCCAATACTTAAGTTTGTCAATGAGGATGCTATGTGAGACAGTGTTGAAACCCTTGCTAAAATATAGATAAATGACACTCACTGCTTTCCCCTCATCCACCAAGCTAGTCATTCCATCATACAAGGCTCTCAGGTTGGTCAGGACTGTTTTCCCATATTTCAATCCATGCTGACTTCCAAACACCTTCTTGTCCTTCATGTTTGTAAATGGCTTCCAGAAGGATTTGATCTTTCGCCTTCCCGGGGACTGAGGTGAGGCTGACTGACCTGTGGTTTCATGGATCCTTCTTTTTGCCCTCTTTGAAGATAGGACTGACATTTGCACTCTTCCAGTTGTCAGGATCTTCTCCTGATTATCATGACCTTTCAAAGATAATTGAGATTGACCTAGAAATGGCATTGAGCAGCTCCCTCAGAATTTGTGGGTGTATAAAGTCTCTTGGGCTCGTTTATATCCAGTTTGCTTAAACATTCCCTAACCTGATCCTTCTGTACTGTCTTCCTTGCTCCAGACTTTCCCTCTGATCTCAGAGTCTGGGATTGCTGAAGGCTGCATTTCAGGGTGAAGAAGTCACTGAGAATCTCCATGCCCTTTGTCTCCAGGTCCTCTGCCCCCTTCAGCAGAAAGCCCACATTTTTCTTTGTCTTTCTTTAGCTGCTTGTATACCCGTAGAAGCCTTTCTTATCACCCTTTATGTCTCTCCTCAGATTCAACTTCTGGTGGGCTTTGGCTTCCAACATCCTGTTCCTGCACACTCAGATACTGTCCCTGTAATCCTCCAGGTCACCTGCCACCGCTCCCACTTCCTGTATATTTGTGACACAGTGACAATTCATGTCTCCACCCCTCCCTTCTACTTCCCTCTGCCTGGGCAGGTAGATAGCATGCCCACTTCCAGAATTGCTCAACTAAAGATGTAAATGATTACGCTGTCTTAAAATGCTTAAAATCTCAAAAAAATCTTAAAATCTTAAAATTTTTAGGTGACTACCCCACACTGTAGCAGCAGAAGTTGCAGCTAGCAATTGAATCATAGAATCATAGAATGGTTAGGTTTGCAAGGGACCTTCAAAGGGCATCTAGTCCAACACCCCTGCAATGAGCAGGGACATCTCCAACCAGATCAGTTTGCTCAGAGCCCCATCCAATCTGGCTTTGAATGCTTCCAGGGACGGGACATCAACCACCTCTCTGGGCAACCTGTTCCAGTGTTCTACCACCTCCATTGTAAAAAAATTCTTCCTTATGTCTAATCTAAATCTACTCTCATTTAGTTTAAAACCATTACCCCTTGTTCTATTGCAACAAATCCTGGTAAAAATTTTCTCCCCAAACTTTCGATGTCCTGAGTAAAATGACTGCAGTTCCCATCAGTGACTAAGCACTGGATTTCATCTTCGCTAGCTCAAAGTCAAAATCTGAATGACTGTGAAAAGGATGCTCTTTTCCCAAGCTGACAGCCTGAATTCCAGATTTAAGCCCCAAACATATTTTCAGAAGTCAGCAATAAACCCCGCTGGGAAAGACGGGTATGATGGAGTGGTGAGACAGCTTTAACTGTGGCAGAGGTATTGAACAAAACTGGTGTGCAGAGGACACGAGGCGTGTGTGAATATTCCAAAGACAATGCAAATGCTGTTGCTGCTCATTGTCTTTTGATAACATCTTTGCTAAACTTTGAATAGCCTGTGATTTTGCTGGCAGTGAAGTCTTGACTTATTAGAAAAAGAGGAACATATTCTATAGTGTGCTGTTCATGTTTTGGAGTCTCAGATTTTTTCTCCATCAGCTTCCTTCAGAAACAGGAGGCTACACAACAAATTGTCTAAATAGTGATTATGACATTATCAATCTATTACTGTGCTTGTTGATTCTGGAATTGTTACTAGCAAGGTCATTACTGTGAATGGCAAGTAGATAGGGAGAGAGAAGCAGCGACTCTCGGGTGGCCCCGTCGGCTGGTAGCCAAGGTGCCCTCTGGGCTGGAGAGACCCGACCGGCAGCTCCTGCTGCCACTTCGGTTGCTGCCATCTAGTGTCACCTTCTGGGAGGACAAACAGCAAAGGTGGTATCTGTTTTCACTATGATGAGGTCAGAGAAGATGCTCCTCTTTTGCCTTGAGAAGTGAATTGACCAGAAAGTGTGATTTCAGCCATGGGACAGGCTAACTTCACACAGCTCTTCTCTATATGTTACCTGCTAGCTCAAAGGCTGGAGCAGTTATCCAGGAGCCTTGGGCTATAGACACTCTTTTTTCCTAAAGGGATTTGAAACCACATTATCTATCTCCCATGAAAGTGCCCTCAGGAATAGGATAAGCACTTTCTCTTCTAACCTATTTCCGATGCTTGTCCTCCCATATGTGATCACGTCTTTGCCACTTCTAGAGATGTCACCACAGCGACTTGGATTGCAGTTCTGTGGTTATGCCTGTGACTTGGATCATGACTAAAGTGAGTGCTTTCACAAGCTTCCCGAGACGGGCAGAACTTCTGGTGTCCTCTTTCTCCTGCAGTGTTCCAGAACTGGGATAGGATCAGTCTAGTTCCTGTAGTATTGATAGGGCAATTAATTCGCTCACTCTGGAAACATCCAGTTTCCAGCAACATGTGGGAATGTATTATAATGAAAGAATTCTCTGAAAGAATCAGATGAGATCCTGTATATGCTCTAATTATCTTAAGAAATAGCCCACTCACTTAATAATAGTATTTTTTTTTCCCATTAGAATGAGTTTTGCAAGAACTATTTCTTTTTCCTGACCACAGTATCCTAACTGATGCAGAACACCTATTCACAGGGAAAATTTGTAGGGTTTCTGCTAATGGATACAGTGGGATTTTAGGGCAGAGTCATGGCTCCTCAGGCATTACTTCTTTAACTAGAATTTTTTAGGAACAGAGATTCTGTGTGTGCAGTATATATATCTAAACGTGTATTGTCTAGGATATTAGCAGAACTATTCAAGCAGAAGTAAATATGGGAATGTTATGTTGAAAATCTCAGTTATTTCTAATTTATGAAAATACCCTGGTGTTTATACAAAGCTACACAGTGACTCACAATGAAATGAAGTCAGCAAAATACCAGACGTTTTTACATCCAAAACAGAGACAAGTGCCATATGTTCATAAAATACTTTTCTCCTTAGTAAATGTTTATGAAGAAAATGAATGGGCAGCTTCCAAAAAGAGAAACTTGTGTAATATTATTTTCAGATAACAGAATTATTTTTCCTTTAAGTTTTTTTTTCTTTTGTTTTACTTTTTTTTCATTGTAAATCAGACGACACATGAAGCTACTTACTATACCACTCACAGATAGACCTTTATTGTGCCTCAGTGCCTTCCTACCAATACAGCAAAAAAATATGGGAAAACATTTTTCCCTGCAGACCAGAAACCCTTGACTGTTACTGTGCGCTGGGTCCAGGATCTGGTGCCTGTGTTCAGATTGAACTTTACCTAGCTGTTGTTGAACCTGGTGGAACCTGATGCAGAGGACACTTCTCACCTTGAAGCTTGATCTTGAAAAGTACTGAATTCAATGCAAACAGAGCCCTCTAAGGAGATGGTAAGAGGTACTGTTTCTCCTTCAATTACGTGTGAATTAGGTAGAAGCAGATTTAGTCCTGATACTAAATATTATCTTCCTGAGTTTTTGTGCACTAACTAGAATATTTTTTTTCTGTTCAGTTGCTCATGAATTTTTTAGTAATGAGGATACTAAGCTGTTGGTTTATGTCAAAAATATGAACCAGAGAATGTGGCATATGATAGAGCAAAACAGATACTACAGGTAGATAGCAAGTGTTTGCTTTCTTCTACAATATAAGGACAAAGAATCATTAAACGAAACTAGTAGAGGCAGTTTCAAAGCAAAAAAAAAAGGAGATGGTTTCATTGAGAAATACAGTTAAGCTGTGGAAGTCCTGGAAAATACCATGGCTGTTAAAGGTTTACATGGTGTCAAACACAATCGAGCATATTCATGGGAGAAAAAGATCTACCAGGACTTAATAAATAGATAGATATATTTCCAGCCAAAGAAATCCCAGCTGCATGTTTCTGAGG
Source organism: Tetrax tetrax (assembly GCA_009806455.1). Taxonomy (NCBI): domain Eukaryota; kingdom Metazoa; phylum Chordata; class Aves; order Otidiformes; family Otididae; genus Tetrax; species Tetrax tetrax. The sequence goes on from WHYT01013992.1 coordinate 95,398, forward strand.
TGTAGAGAGCATGAGGTCTTACTCCATGCTTGCCTTGTTGTTGTAGTCTTCCCTACTCATCAGCTGCTGGAACTGGACGATAGACTGGATTGGCCTGCGGAGTAAATCAGTGTATCTGTTCTTAGGTAGTGCAGCTACGTGCTTGAACTTTGTCTTCTTGCCAATAAAGATGACAAAAAGTAGCTCCCGCATTCAATTCTGAGCAGTCCTCAGTAGCCCCGAGTGGATTCCAGGTAGCAGGAGAGATGCAGAATGTAAAGAGTGCAATGCAATGTGCAATATGAGTGCAATATAATAACCATCCTGGGAAATAAAACAATGGGAACAAACAACATTTTAATTGCATCTAACTGGGAGAAGAATTATTAATTTGACTGATTAATTTGTAGACCTGATTCTGCGATAATACATTGCCTGTACTTGTATGCAAAAAGAAAGGCACAGAAAAAGACATAGCCATCTAGGTTCATCCAGATTCATTGCTGGCTTTGAGAACTAACTTTAGCTGGTGCCTAGCTTCACAACCAGCTATCATGGCTAACAATATTATTAACATTTTATTTGTTTTGATGGTACGTTTTGATGGACCTGTTGGAGTGAGTCCAGTAGAGGGCCATGAAGATGATCGGAGGGCTGAAGCAGCTCTCCTATGAGGACAGGCTGAGAGAGTTGGGGCTGTTCAGCCTGGAGAAGAGAAGGCTCCAGGGAGACCTGATAGCAGCGTTCCAGTACCTAAAGAGGGTCTACAGAAAAGATGGAGAGGGACTTTTAACAAGGGCATGTACTGATAGGGGTAATGATGACAAGGGGTAATGGCTTTAAACTGAAAGAGGGAAGATTTTTATTAGATATAAAGAAGAAATTCTTTACTGTGAGGGTGGTGAGGCACTGAAACAGGTTGCCCATAGAAGTTGTGGATGCTCGATCCCTGGAAGTGTTCAAGGCCAGGTTGGGTAGAGCTTTGAGCGACCTGGTCTAGTGGAAGGTGTCCCTGCCCATGGCAGGGGAGTTGGAACTAGATGATCTTTAAGGTCCCTTCCAACCTAAACCAAACCATTCTATGAGTCTAAATTCTATGATTCAACCAACCACTAAGCTTGTTTCTTTTCTTTGTCTTATATTTTTGACATTTGCAATGCGCCAGTCACTGCCTATGTCACTGTTTATTTGGGCCAATATAAAGCACTCTCAGTTATTTTCTAATATTTGAATTATTCCTGTTGATTTTCTATGTGAGAGTGAGGAGCAGGTTTAATACCCTTTCCTGTTACACTGGAGAATTTGCTATCCTGGAGCCTGTACACAAAATCATATCTAATATTCAGAGCTCCTCCTTTGGCTGATAACAGGTTAGGAAATGTGCCTTGTGGATTGCCCTGTACTAATTGTCTGATAATTTACCATGGTCTCAGTGGTAGTTCTAGCAACCACAATCCTTGTTTTGTTTGCAAACATGTTTTCCTTAATCAGATGAGGAGGTCTACAATCTACCTTTAGCTTTGTTTGACAGTCTTGAAGAACCATGTCTGCAATCAGTAAATCTTTCAGGTTTCTATTTATTTTGTAAATGCGTATGCTGAAAGTTACTTTTCACATTTGTGAGACACAGGAAAAGACAATGTTTATCTAGCCCCTTTTGTTAGCTAGAGCTGGTGATAAGCCACTTACAGCCTGCTGACCTTCTATCTACCAATATAATCTTTTTATTCCCTGGTATGAATCCTACATTAAGCAGGAAAGCGCTGGCATTCACATTTCTGTGTCTCAAACTTTAAATACTGATCCCCAGTTCTTACTGGTCTAGACCTAGATCTATTCTGGAGTAGTCTTTGAGGCTACTGTGCTGGCACTTCAGACCCAGAGATTCTTTAGCTCTTGCCGTTTCTCAAAGTTCCCATTGCCACTGGGTTGCTGGCAGGACAGGCCTAGCAGGCTTCTGGTCCTTGTTGGCAGATGAAGCTCTCCATTTCAAGAACTGCTTCAGCCTTTCGTTCTCTGTTGATCGCAATCCTCTTTGCAATGATCCCACAACCTTGTTGAGTGCGCACTGCAGGGAGCAAAGGCTATTCCCACTTCTGGTAGTTTTCCTTTTGGTCGGTCTTTTCTAATGTATTTACATAAATCTTTAATTCATGTATTCCCACAATGCAGAATAGCTCACTATTGCAAGCTTTGAATTTCACCTGTTTAACTTGAGGGTTTTCTTGCAACGCTAATTAAATGGTTTCTGGCATCCTTTTAGCATGTGCACCTCTTTAAAGGCTGATTTTAAAATAAGTATTTTTTTTATTTTAGTTTTTACCATTTTTGCTGGTAGTTCTGCCGTTTTATTGTTGTATCCATACCATACGTGCTAACCTAGGACTGTATGTGTGTAGAGAGCTATAATCCTTTGCTGTTCTGTTAGCTTCTTCTGAATGCCAAGCATTATCTTAATTTCCTAGGTTTGCCACCACGAGCAATTCCACATACAGCTTTTTTTTTTTTGTGGGCTCAGGGAGAGTAGGAACTGCTGTTTCAGCACGTCACAGCACATAAACTGCTCTCCAGTAGGTGTTTCTGCACAGGCTCTTACCCTGTGGAATACAAGGAGTAATCCAAGAGTGTTTGCTCAGTGTAGCCAAAAGCAGCCTTTGCATGCCCCATGGCACAGCTGCCGTGGTATCGCTTAGCCAGGGGTGGGCTGGGTATGTTCCCTTGCACAGCCCCCTGAAAAAGTAAGAACTCTAAAGCAATTTCTTAAACTGTCTACAGACTCATTTTTGTCTCCTGTCTGGCCAGGATAACAAGTACCACCTCACTTCAAGGAAGGCTTCTTACCCAGGCTTTATTTCAAGCACAAAGGGAAATAGGAGGAGCCATGCTGAGGAACAAAAAGCCTGTGCCCTATCTTGGATCAAGCAGTAGTAACCACCACCTACATTTAATGGGGGAGAAAGAGCTTTTCTATCCCGAGGTAACCCCATGGTACCCGCACTGGTACACACAGCTCCTCCTACTCCGTCTGGACCTCAATTAAGTGTCTTGGTGAGGACCCATTACAGGACTGGCCTCGCTCCATACATTTGTCCATTCTTGCCATACATTAAGGTTGGAAGAGTCTTTTCTCCATGCATCACAATGGCATGGAGAAAAAGAGAGGCTGTTTTGACAAGGGTTCTGAAAACCCTGTTTGAATTCACTGTGTACTACCTGAATAGAAAGGCCACATGCAACTAAAGGAAACATGAGAAAGGAAAACAGTCCTCTGACTTGTTTTCAACTTGGTGTCTGCCTTCCTGCCTTTGGTATGAGAGTATGTGGTGCTGTGGCGTTGGGAAATAAACAGATCTCGCCAGAAGCAACAGATCTGCTTCTTTAGTCTCACAGCACATCAACACTTGAATAAACACGAAATGTCCCGACGCTACTGCCAAGTAACAGACGGATGAGTTGAAAGGTTGCAAGAAGGGACAGGAACAGAAGGGCATGTTCATTAACACAGAATATAAGGAGAGAGCAGGGAGAGCCAGTCCTTGGGGAGGCAGAAGGAAGGCTTGATACTTTCTCAGCAATTGAGTACTGCCTCTGGGAAATATGGTAGTATGGTAACAGGATGCTTTTCTGGTTCCTTTTTTTTCCTAGTTAGAAAAATTTCCCAGAAGCTTGGTAGAAGAGGGAGTAGTCAGAGCATTGTAGGTGTCTGTAAGCCCATATAATGCTTTCACTGTATGTCGTACAGAGAGGAGGGGAATTTTAAAGGCCTACTGCATTACCCAATCCTTTCTACGTGCCCTGTGCTTGCTGTAGGGATGCAGCACCTCATCCAGGTGTGTCAATGGAACTCGTACAGCATCAGGTCCTTTTTTTTTTGTGGCAATTGTTGTTATCTCCCATTATTAGTTAGTAAAGTAATTTTGAGTCCTAGTCCCACACTAGAAGGAAACTAAAGGGTATGCAAAGTAACTGAAAGTAAGTCTCTTATTAATTTCAGAGAGAGTTAGGGTGAGGCCAGATCCTGTGTTGCAGTAGTGTTCCTGGATGGCAGTCAGTGAGAAATCAGCCTTGGAGATTTTATCTGAGATTGTGCTGTAACAACAAGTGAAAGAGCTTCTGAGGCAACAGCTTGTGAAAGACAGAGAAAGATGCTTCTTTTCACTTCTACTGCTAATTTTGTATCCAGCTAACTAGTGAAACTTGTTCAGTTCTCATATTGTGTGAGTACCATATTGCAGCTTTTTGCCCTGAAAAGCAAGATGTCCTTATGCTGCAGGTCCAAGACTTGCACACCCATTATATCCTAGGGTAAATGATGGTACTGTAATCCTCTCTGAGTATGAGAGATCTTGGACTGCTCCAGGTCATGGAAAGCCCGTTATTTTAAATATAAGCAAACCCAGATGGCCTGGATGTGTCAGCCCAGCCAGCAAGGGTATCTGAAACTACTTGCTCTCTTTCTAAGGTAGGTACTACACATCTTTTCTTCCTTCAACATATGCCTCCTGTCACTAGCCACATCCTCTCATCTGCTTAATCCGAAGGCTTTTGAAGGAGTCGTTGGGGGGTGATCGTGTTCCTGTTCCTATGGGGTTTGCTCGGGAGGGATATTCCCCCACTTGACGCTTTGAAGGCTTCTTCACATTCCAGATTTTTTTCTGTGTTTTAAACAGGCCAGAAAGGACCTCATCACAAGTTAACAGCAGTGTTCCCTGTTGACTCTTACAGCACATACCCACTCTGTCTACAGTGTGCAAGCAGAGGAGGCAGATGATAGCACAGGACCTCCATGGTCTAGAGGTGGTTTTAGCCCTGTTCAGCTAATCCACACCATTTTAAAGAATCTGTGTACTTATGGCAAAGGTCTGATTTTTTTTTTGCGTCTGGAGGTTAAACATTTGATATCTTTGAAGATACTGAATGATCAATATGTACAGATTTGTGGCATTTATTTGCCCTTATCTTTTCTTTTTTTCCCCCAAATATAAATCTACTCTCTTACTATACATAGATATTCAACTGGAATCTGGAAGGTGGTTCTTTTCATTGAGATTTGCATCTATGGTTGAACTACGGGAAGAGGAAGGAAATTTTGCTCAAAGAGAAGTGAGTGAAAAAGGCACTCCACTTTTTCAGTCATCCTTGACCAAATCCAGAAAGTTTCCTTTAAACCAAAAGGCATCCATGATTTCACAGTAGTTTCCTTCTGCATTACTGAAGGTCATTTTCTAAGACACATAATTTATTGAATAAAGTGGCTTATTGAGAGAGAAGATGGATGTGATCTGCAAGCACTAAAGGATCTCAGAGGAGATCAACAGATTTTACTGGTCTTGTGTGCGTACTTTGGGAATAGTTTGCCTCTACAATATAGACTTCCCTGTACACCATGATTATTTAACATCAGAAAGGATTCATGGCTACAAAATGCTTAAAGAGCTGCACTGATTTACATACAGAACAGAAATCTCAATACAAGATGTCCTAAACTGAAAGTCTTGCACAACAGACATGCAAGTGCAAGGGTGGGTTATGAGGCTAATATTGTTGCTAACATGGTGTGTTGTAACAGCAGGAACAGGTGCTTCCAAATAAATTTCATCTCCTATCAAAACTTCATTTGTTATGATGCAAATGGCTGATAGATCTCAGAAAACATTAATATAGAACTAAAGATATATGGCCCTGAAAGTAAAATACAGCTGCATGCCATCAAGAATTAGACACAGTACCCCGTGCAAATGGATCAAATCCCACAGTATTAGCATGGAGCTGAGGCACAACACTGATTTGATAAAGAATTCCAGAGGAGTAGTATGAAATCCTGCAAACTTCCAGGTCTCTGCTTATGAAAAAAAAGATGAAAATTTGCTCAGCAGGCAAAGATAGCCATTATGTCAAAAAAATTAGCAGCAGTTTAATTGCTTGCAATCAGGGAGAGCACATAGAGTTAAAAGATATTATATTTCTACCCATCTGGGACACTCTACTTAGATATAGAATACTTAAAATAAATCCTTCAGGGGTTAAGAGAACACTGAGAAAACTTACTTTTTGAGAAAAGTAATACCTGGCCTAGAAAACTTGAAAATGTCCAAAAAATATGAAACATTTCAATTGCATGTTCCCGAAAATATTTGTTTAAAGTCCATTTTAATTTTAAACCCTTCTATCCTAGCAAGGATTTAGTTACATCTGGAATTAGGTATTTAGATATTTAGTTAAGAAGTATGTAGCTCCTTCTAGCTTTTGGAATCATCCTCTGTACCAGTCCCGTCCTATGGCATTTTCCATCCAGATATGGGTAAAAGGGCTTGTATTTCTGAACTTCTTGTCACAGAACACAGCAAGATAAAATCAGAAAAATGAGAAATTCTCTAAATGTGCAATTATAAAGCACCTATATGTCTATCTTGTGCTAGAACTTCCTCTGTGAATTGCTTCCACAGAAACATCAGGAGCTTTATTTCCTTCAAGGATGACTGAGAATTAAGAGGCCTCATCCCACCCCAAACCTGGTTCTGTAGGACGGGCAAAGCTTTCTGGCTGAAGTAAACTCCTTCACTTGTAGTTGGAGAGCTGACTGTCCATTCTCAGTCAGATTGAGATCAAAATATCAGATACTTGACAGATCCTTCTGCATCGCCTTGTTAGATGCTTGATTTCTAGGAGCATATTGCATCAAAAACCTTGGAGTCCAGGACGAATCAAGCTCCAAAATGACTTGATTTCATGCCCTTTGATCCCCCTGGGATGGGTTGTATGGAAGGGTGGTTACCTCAAGAGTGTTGGCTGGACAGAGGGAGGCTGCATTTTCTTGAACTCATCCTGCTCTGTAGCTACAGAGGCACAGGTGGGTGTGAGTTCTGATGATGAATTGAACCTCTAAGCACACTGAGCATAATTTTGAGTGAAAACAAATGCTCTAAGTCTTCAAGGGAAGACTTTTGCAAACAGGACAAGAAAACATCTTTCAGTTCATTTCACACATTCATTCAGGAGATGACTTGATAATAAAAGAATATAATGAGAGGAAGGGAGTGACCTGGCAGAGAAATCACCTCTGAAATGCTCATATCAAAATTTTGGCATGATGTCTAAACAGAAGTGTTTTACAGTGAAATACATCGTATGCTGCAATGACACTGTGTTCCTTTTTGTTGGGCAAAATATGTGTAGAAAGGAAAGGCTAGATTTAATCTGAAAATACTTCCCTCATAAAGTAGCTGAACTTAAGCAAACAGCCTTGCTAGGGTCTGATCCAAAGGCCGCAGAAGTCAGTGACAGGCTTTCAGTCCCTTGCAGAGACCTTGCCACCGTGCCCAGCCCTGTGCTGGAAGGGTGCAGCTGGGAGCCCGTGCCTGCGGTTACCTGCTCAGGTGTGCACCTGCTGCAGCAGGGCCAGTCCCTCCACGGAGAAATCCACTTACTCATGTTTACTGTCTTACTGTGGCACAGGCTCCGACAAGCCTCCAACATGAACTGGCTTTTCATGGCCAGAGTTCAAACGTACAAAATGAAGCACACTGTATATTCAGACTCTACTCTTTAATCAACATCTTTTTATTAGTCCCCTGTCTTATTTCACCCTTTTTAATTTAGATGTAAAACAATTACACCTTCTTCCCTTCTCTAGTGTACAGAGATGCGTTTCCACTAATTACAGCCCCCCAATATCTTTAACGAAGACCCTATGTAATCTTTCAATGACTGCAACCTTCCTTGAGCTTGGGAATGGAATTTCAGCTGTGATCCTACATGTGTCAGAGACACTGTCACACCCGGTCTGCATTTGAAAAATGGTTAAACTGCTGAGAGGTTCACTTTGCACTGGAAAAGTGTGGGATTACTCCTACTATTAGGGATCTAGTCTTCTTTACAGTGTGACTATTTTGCTAGTAAACAGGGGGTTTAGAAGAGATGAAAATTATACCCCTAAGTAGAATTGCCAACTCTCATGCTATTATTATGAGTCTCACAGTATTTCACTTCAAGTCCTAATTCCTCAGGGCTGGTGCTTGGGTGAAGGTATCAGATTTCTTTTTCCTTTTTCTTTGTGTCTTTTTTTTTTTTTTTTTTTTTGTTTCAAGGAGGTATTTCTAGCTCCTAAATTTATAAAGAAAAATCTTCAAAACTTCAAGAGGCAAAGAAAAGCGCATAAGAAATATAATAATAAAAATAAGATTTTTTAACTAAGCTTGTGAACTAAGCCCATTTCCAGAAGGCGGCTATCAACATACAGAACAGTCTACCAACCTTCTTAAGGCAAAGAGCAGTTGTGAGTTTATTGACTGTTATTAGCATGTGTACCTGTTTTCATCTCCTTCATCTCTGTCCTTCACTGAGTTCCTAGGATGGTGACCCTGGCCAGATCTTTGGGTCGATACTGTAATAAAAATTATGTGTGGAGCTTGGTAACACCACCTATAATTAAGGTTTCCTAACCCTCTGTATTTTAAGATCCTGTTTTTGGTTGCGTATAATTTGCCAGATTAACTATTTAGACTGAAATTACTCAGGTGCTTACCTGGGATGGAATCTTTTTTTTGAGTAAAGTTTCATCTGTAGTGTTCAGCTGCTTCCCAGAAGAGGTTTAAGAGAAAAACTTAAGAATAGAGAAAAACTTGTAAGAATAGTTTGCATGAAAACACTTGAATGGTGTCACTGACAATTGCTAGAATTTGCCTGCTTTGCACCAGACTGGGGCTTTGCCAGGAAACACCCACTGCTGCCAGGGGTGTGCCTTATGCTGTGCCTGAGAAAATTTGTTCAAATTTGGCTCAAATTTGGCCCTGCAAATCACAAGGTCACAGATGTTTGTCCAACCTTCAGTTAAAAACCTCTACTGCTATTCTGCAGCCTCCTAAAGCAGACTGTCCTAGTACTTAGCTCTCGTTAGAAAGAAAAGTCTTTCCTGGTATCTAGCTAAAATCTTCCTTGCTGTAAAGTAAGCTAAATTCTTCTTGTACTACAATGAGTGGACATAAAGAACAACTGATCACTGCCCTCTTCAGAATAACCTTTTATGTATTGGAAGACTGTTATCATGTCCCTGCTCAGTCTTCTCTTTTCTAGACTAAACAAACCCCATTCCTGCAACCTTTCCTTCATAGCTCCAGTTTTCTAAACCCCTTATCGTTCTCGTTACTCCTCCTCTGGCTGCTTTCCAGTATATCTACATTTTTTTTTTTTACTGTGCAGTACCCCAAGCGGGATGCAATAGCAGCAAAGCAGAATATTTACCCCTCCTGTTTTGCATGCAGTTATGCCTTCCAATATGATCCAGAATGAAATTAGCTTTTTTCTTTTTTTTGTATCAGCATCATATTATAAATGCATATTTGATTTGCACTGCACTGTGACCTTCCTCCTGGTGTTGTTACCTGCTCATTTATTCTTCATTTTACTAGCATTTTACTTCTCCTTCCTAAGCATAGGGCATTGCATTTGTCTTCACTGAATTTTATTTGGTTAATGTTAGACAATGCCTCCAATTCATCAAGGTCATTTTGAATTCTTATCCTAACCTCTTAAAAGCTTTCAGCTCCCTCTAGCTTGACATCATCTGCACATTCTACACATTTTCTCTCTTTTCCATTATCCAAGTCATTAACAAAAATATCAGATAGACTAAACATTACAGAACCTGGTAGGACCACACTTGAAATGCCTTCCCAGCATAATACTGAGGAGTAAAATTCCTTTTTACACACCCTTGATGGGTGTGTGACCTCATGTATTTACCAGTTCCTGTTTTCAGTAGCAACAAGAATATCAAAAGTAGAGGACAGGAGTCAAAAATCCTAGCCCAGGAATCCACCTGTTTGCTGCTGCCATGAATTTTTTGATTGTGTAGTGAAACCTCTCCAGGAAGAGAAGTGAAAAGCTGTGGTGGGGATGTGGTGGGCAGCAAAGAGAGTACGGCAGACTAGGAAACTGACAATCTGTAAGAGGCAGATGGGCTGGTTGGGAACCATGGCAGACTTTAACTAGTCTCTGTGCAGATGATTCAGTAAACCTATGACCTGACACAGAAGAGAAGCACTTATTGAAGCTGCTAGTGTTGGCTCAGCATCAGAGGTCAAAGGGGTTGTGAAGCTGTAGTCTCAGGATGCTGAGGGCACCTGAATGTGTTTAAGAATAGGAAGGGTTGTATGGCTGGGCATGTATTGTATTGTAAATAAATAAATAAATTAATTAATTTTAAATGTATATACAATATGTATACACAATGTATATGTGTTTAAATGTATGTTTAAATGTATACACAATCCCCTCCCCTCCAAATAAATCTGTGAAGTTTGCAAAGTCAAACAGTCAGAATTCACAAACCACAGAAATGAAGATGGAAATGTAATTTATCCCCTTTCTGGGTATGCTTTACAAAAGTTTATAACAGCTTGATTTTCCAGTAGGACTCTGACTTAAGGAAGATGGTAATAAGGAGCAAGTACTTAGATAATATTACTACTTGTCTTCATAATTCAGTATGTTTCAACATTTGCGATACAATTGGTGCTTGTGTAACACAGGCTGGCAGTGGATTACAATTAACTTTATAAAATTAGCTTTCTTTTAAAATATTTATGTCACGTTAAATACAACTCTGAACAAAACCAAGATGATGAGAAAAAAAACCAAAACTGGCAAATGATACTCAAAGACTACGCAGGCTATGCATATCTTTACTTACAAATTAAGATGGTTCTGCTGGAAAAGGTTGAATAAAATTATATGATATTGGGAAAAGAGGAAATTTTTTATGAACGGTGATCAAAGACAGTGAGGGAGGAATTACCATTCTTGACTGATGCAAGATATCTCTTACAAACATCACCTCTCAGGCCAACCAGATGATGCACTTGTCATTACTTAACAGCCCAGGCTCCTGGAAGATAAAAGGAAGAAGCATGAAGCTACTGTGCACCAGGTGGACTTGGCTTACAGGTAAATATGAAATAAAATAATTTTTCATATTTTTCAATATGAAAACACCTATTCTCTGGCAGTCTTTTTTTTTTTTTTCCTTACTGTGTAAATAATCCTGAAATATTTCTGATCATCAAGAAACAAACAATGTACTTTAGGAGATGGCCATAGATTATTTGGTCTACTGGTCCTTCTGAGATTGGAGCTTCCTTGGATCAAGCAAAACATAAAGAATACGAAATTGCTGTTCCTCTGGCTCTAGAGATTTTCTTTTTTTTATTCATAATGTGAAAGATGCAAACTTGTTCATCAGTCAGTATCAAGGATACCTCTTTGCAAGCTAGAGGGGCTTTTTAACATTATGCTAAACTTGATGTCCTCTTATGAATGACATGAATCCACTGTAGGCATAGGTATGGACATTGGCATAATATCATGAGTTACAGAAGCTTTGAAGCAGATCCGGTGCTTAAACAAACTTCTGCAGTTAAGCAGGCTTTGGAATTGTATCCTTTTACACTGCTTTTATGCTGTTTACTCCAGTGATAATTTTAATAGTAGTATTTCATAATGGACATACTTTGCAAAGGTACAGCTCTCCTCAGATTCATGGTAGATGTGATCAAATCTGTCAAAAGCAAGAACTGATTCTGGCTAAATCTTAAGCACCCAGTGAACCAATCATCCTGAAGTTTACTGCCTGAGTTCTCTCATGGGTCACTGGAAAGAGTTCGAAAGCCTGCAAAATTTCCAGGCAGAGACAGACACATTTGCCCTCTGGAAGCATTCACAGACACCTACTCATCTCCACTGACTATATAGGAAATTTGGTACTTCTCTCAGGGGACAGGTTACTTATACACCTAAACTTTAGGTACAGGTTAGGAGGTGATGTACACAGCGTCTGTTCAGTGTCTGCTTTGCAAACAAGGAAGAGGCACTGTGTGCTCTAACACATGTGGTGCATTGGAGAAAGTCTAAGGGGAGTGGGCCTTAATCTCATTTCAGCCGGGTGTTAGCCTGGGGTAACTCACTAACGACAGCGGAGCCTTGCCAACTTAGCACCTGTGCAGCAAGATCAAAACCAAGTCCATTAATGATGCATTTAGAGCTTGGCTAGAGAACAGCAGTTCCACTTCATGATGACTTTGAAGGTTGCAGAATTGATTTTTTTTCTCTATTGGGATCAAAACAAAACCTTCCAAGCATTTTGTCAGAATGTATTTGAATGGAAAATACGTTGTCGGATCCAAAAGATCAATTTTCTGTCTGCTTTCCCTCTTCCTCTTTTCCTCAGACCTTAGAAACCTTCCCCCCACAAGTCAACATGGTCACTTTTCCATAAAGCCTGTCAGCCTCAGCAAAGCAGTTTGGTTTGTCAAGAAACTTAACAAAAGGGCTTTCCAGCCACAATCATGGGTCCATTGTATGCAAAGGTATAACAAGCAGAGAGAAGAGAATAGACAAGATAAAAAAAAGATATCAAAACAATGTTTTCACTTTAATCAAATCCTTTCTTAAGAAAACATCTATAACTGTGTGTATGTTTTTTATTTTTTAATTTCCACTTCCATTGGCTTGTCCACTTGTGGCTTGCAGCTGAGACTACAAGCAGCAATGCCAAAACACCATGGGAAACACTATACCTTCTGGTTTTTACCACTGTATGGTATCCTCAAGAGGAAACAAGCTGGTTCTCATGAAATTTTCAGCTGAGGCCGGGCTGGGTCACATGCTAGTTTGCAGGGTTGCCAGCACAAGCTAAAGAGGACAAAGAGTACAGCTCTCTGCAGGGCAAGGAAAAATCTGGGGCTGTTTCTCAGTTTTTTTGAATGTCCAAAAAGGTAACTGGTCATATTTGCTTTTGGATGAAGCAGGTTGGCTGCTGATTAACTTTCAGACATGGTGCTCTGGCTAGTGACTGTTGGTTACCAAATATCAACAAATCCATCTTTTATCCCTTTTGTCCTTGTTTTTGAACAAGAGGTCAGAAAATTGTACTGGCTCAGAAAGCATTAATTCAAGCCTGTTAAATGGCTACTTTCTACTTTTATTGTCAGAAATATTTCTCAAAAATGCCTGTGTCACCTAAAGTGTTACCTTATTTAGAAGCAAACAAATATTTCCTGGAGATTGCTGAATGTCAGTTATATAAAATGCAGTATTTACCTCTGTTTGACTCCTGCTACAGCAGACAGAAAAGAAAATTCTTATATCCACGTTTAAGAGCAGTTACCATGGCTCATTAAATATTGTCAAATTTTGTTGTCATTCTTCCTCATTATCCCTCCTCTTCATATTTTTCCTACTTAAGTATATCAGACATTCAGAGCACCTCATGCATGTTGGAGGAATTTCTTGATGCTGGCAACAAGCTGATATAATGGCAATCCACCCACAATCAGTCCAGCAGCAGGAGAGAGAAGATTTTGGACTTGTCACCTTTACAGACTATTTCTACCAACTCAAGTTGCAGTAGAAGTAGAAAAAACACACACTAGAGACAGCAAAATAACCAGTGATGTACTAATTCCCTGTAGGTCAAACTGAGATAACTACTAAGAATACAAACTACTAATTACACAAAATCAAAATTTAAATTAAGAAGTGAGGAATGTGAGCTACAAATAGCTGTTCACTGATTTTGTTCTTACGAATCCATCGGCCCACATGAAAGTCTGAAACATAAGAGCGTGTTTTTTCCCTAATATGAGCCCCTGGCAGCACACGGACCCCTTTCCTGGGGGCGAACAGGAGGTTAGGCTCAGGGCTTGGCTGTGGGCTCAGTAGGCTTAGTCCAGCTCATCCAAAAATCAACTGCCGTAGGGTAAAGACTGTAACAAAAAAACTTCGTTCCTTGGGCACAATGAGAAATACATTTATAGCACAAACCCTTTTCTAGGCAGCAGAGAGAAACCTGCTTCTCAGGAACCTTCTGGATACTGTCAAAAGGATCATCCTCGCTATTAGGGATGATGGCAAGTCACATCCTTGTTCCTGCATGGGCATGTTTTCTAACCTTGTCTTCTCTGGATACAGAGAAAGGTGGACTCTTAACCAGTACAGAAATCTGTAAGTGTCTCTAAGAGTCTACAACTGTTCTAGTCAATAGAGGGAATGGTCAATGAAATCTTGAAAATTCACGCCAGTGATAAACAAGTACTTAAAACAGGTAAGATGATTTGTGCATGCTGTTTCCACAGCCCCCTAAAGGAACTTTGATTTGCTGTGTCTGATGTAGACATCTATGTTGTAAGCCTGAATTTAGGTAACATGAATCCCACCCAAAATAACATGCAACTTAGAAAATGAAAAGCCAAGCAGTCAAACAAAAAATCAAGCAGAGCATCACGACTGAAAGAGACTTCTCCCACCAGACGATTTCTTCCTGGGAAGGCAAAGAGGACAAACCATATACAAGGCTATTCATTTGCATTGACTAGCATGTATTTAGGAAGTGATCAGATGTGCTACATGTTCAAGGCAGTGTAAGATCCTGTATGAGACCAGAGTATAGTAGAGACACAGTGAGGCTTAGCTAGAGAGTGGGTTGTACATGATTACATTGTGGAAGGTCTGAAGGAACAGAATGATGAAAATCTTCAGAGTAATTCATACAATACATACAGTGTCAGTTTAATCATAATGGTGGAAGCTGAATATTTAGAAATGCAAGGCAATGGGGGATAATGAATTATATTTCTAAAGAGGAAAGTCCGATGAATCTTTGTGTTATTTTAAAATTAAACACATGATCTGATAATTGAAAGCTGCACCGTAGAAATATTTGGTATCAATACGATTTGCTAAACAAAATTACTATTTTAATGTATGACAGTAAGAAAATATTATCTAACATGTATGTTGGCTGGACATTAGGAAATATAGGCTGGACATTAGGAAATATTACTTCTCGGAAAGGGTAGTCAGGCACTGGAATGCACTGCCCAGGGAGGTGGTGGAGTCACCGACCATGGGGGTGTTCAAGAAACGTTTGGATGTTGTGTTGAGGGATATGATTTAGCTGAGACGTATTGGTGATGGTTGGACTGGATGATCTTTTAGGTCTTCTCCAATCTTGATAATTCTGTGATTCTATTTCATTTCATTTATTATTTACTCGTGATCTATTACCCCAGTGCAGAACACAGCTGTAAAGATCATAGAGGTGACTCATGAAGTTCCAATGCCAATTTTTTTTTTCCCTGGAATCATAGTCTCATCCAATCTGAAGATCAAAGTATTCCCCTTTTATAAAGCCATGTGAAATACTCCAGAGGAAATGTAGGAGAATTGAATTGTAACTTTGTAACTTTGATTCTACTAAGAATCTACAGCATAGTCTTTGTTCTTAAATGGGAAGTTTTGTAAGAGAGAAAGGATAGGTATCTAGTAACTTCTTTAAGAGTAGGACAGGAGATAAGACTGCATAGACGGTATAGTAATAGCATACAGCTATACTTAAGTGATTTGAAATTGATTGACTATAATATTTCTATAGTTTCTAGCGAGTCAATCCTATTTCCACAAAACACGAGCCTGACTGGTGTTTGTAGGAAAAGTCTTTAACACAGATTGGCAGTGTAAAAGGGATCTTCAGGTGGAGTCAGTAACCTTTGAATTACATGATTTGATCTCCGTTTTAATGCTTTCTTTTTTTCATGGCTGGAGTGATGCAAAAGTAAATGCATCTGTGTATGTGGGTGTCAAGCCTCAGAACAGAGGTATGTCCTGAGACATAAATAAATCTGTTTTGACAGAGGACATGCAGTGTTGGGAGGATTGGGGCTGCTAGATGTTAAAATCAGAGCCAGTTTCCTCTCTTACTGTTATAAACCACGACTCCAAAGCTCTGCTTCTTGCTGCTGCCTCCCAAGACAATTCCTTCTGCTAAGTCCACCTCCTCAGGCTTGAATCCCCACGTCCCACGGGCTGTGCCCTCACCCCTTCTCGCTTGGCCCCCTGAGCCTTCCAGCATTTCCTTGTGTTGCACACGCATTCAGCTCTGCAGCAACCTCTCCCATGGGGTCAAACCTCCTTCTGTAAATAACCCCTCTCTTGTCAGCAGTGCAGCAAGAAAACAAAGCCTAGAAATATTCCATATACTGGCTTTCCAAGCATCTCACTGGGAGGTGGGTGCGTTTGCAGATGTGGGGAGACTCACAAGATAAGAACTGCCAGAGAAGAAAATTGCTTTTGGTGTGGTGGGGGGCATGCCTGTGAAATCTTTTCAAAGCTCTCTTTTTATGATGTCTGTCACATGTTTCAGTCCTTATTTATTGTAGCTTGTGGTTTAACTAAACATTTCTATCTTTAAGAGTAATAATTTGAAATCTCCCCTTATCTTTCTGATTGTCATGGTCAAGGCAGGGCAACTCTTAAACTATTTTTGGAGCAAAGACTCTTCTTTAAGGTTTTTGTTCTGAGTCAGAACGTTATTCCAAAAAGAGTTTTAAGTGACCCTTAAGTATCGGGTAAATCCTGTCTGAGCCTACAGAGCTTCTGCCCTGTGTTTCAAACTAAGCATGTGCTTAAATAATGAACTTAAATTAATGCATCTTACACCAGGGCTTTAGTCAGTAGTTTTGTTTTGTTTTTTTTTTTTTTTAAATAAGCTGGTATAACTTTTCTTTCTACTTGATGTGTTGATGTCAAAGTGCCAGAATGGTTAGGTTTCCAGCCTCTGATTTCAGATCTTTCTTTTCCTGGTTGATCTGTGATAGCAACCACTGTCTTAATTTTACGCAGAGTCTGATCCTGCACACATGTAAATCAAAGTCAAAACTTACATTTACTTCTGTTGTGCAGGAATATTTCCACAGTATACTGACAGCTCCCTTGGCTTGACATCGAAGCACTAAATTAAGAAACGTGCTTTTATTTCCAAATCTCAGACTATTTTTTTTTCATTTAAAAATACACTAAAAAGTGAGTACGGTTATTTGCAGCTTAAAAAAAAAGAAAAAAGGAAATAATTTTTACCTTACTGTTATAAACAAACATCCTTTTTTTCTGCAAATTGAGCTACAGAGCTTTGGTCTAATGCAAGACAAAAAATGACTTTCGCCTATGCTTAGGGTTTTATATCATGCTAAGTATATATATGAAAATGGTTTTTCCTTCAGCAGTGTTTCTATCAACAATAGACATATTACAGTGCATTATATCCTTTCTATTTTGTGTACATTTATGGTCCTTGATCTGATCATCACTGAGGAAGAATTACATGGTATTTCTAAAATTAAATGTAAGGGTGCACAATGAACATAGAATTATAATGTCAAAAAGCTCAGAGATGGAGATAGAAAAATTCAAAATGGTACTCAGACACATATTTTTAGCAAGATTCTAACAAAATAGGAGCTGAACAACATGATCCTAAGAAAATCCTGGAAAAACTCAATAAAGGATATGGCAAGTGCTCCATCAATGAAAGCTTTAAACTGAGATTATATTTCTAAGAAGAAATTTGTGGTCCAATACTGGAATTATTGGGTGAGATTTCATAGCCTGTGTTTTTATGCAGGATATCAGTCCACTGAATTGGTCATTTTGTTGCATTAAAATCTTGTATCTTTCAGTAACACAATGGATGTTAATCATGGCTCTGAAATCCTGCTAAATTTTAAAGGTCCCATCCAACCCCAACGATTCTATGATCCTATGATTCTGTGAATACAGGTGTTAAGACTCAGCCTTTAGTACTGCTTTCTAGTGTAGGACAGAGGAGGAAAGGTTATCTTCTGGGAGCAGTGAAGCAAGGAAGGAATGGACATTGATATGTCAATGATATTTCTCCAGTAGTTTCGTGTGTTGGTGAAAACAGAAGCATCCTGGTGACACCTCTGAAGAGTGTCCTGCCACATTTCTTGCAGAGCAAGGGGTGGTTGAGGGGCTGTTACATCTGCCGTATCAGCACTGAGGCATCATGGCATAGATGCCTTCAGTGCAGGAGAGATTCTGCAATTCAGTTCTCTGGAGGGTGAAAAACCTGTATTTACCATTTCCTTTTTCACTCTGCACCTACCCTGTACCCAGCAAAGTGAAGAAAAGTTCAGCTTAGTGATGGTGTTTCTGGTACCCGCATTCTGCTTCTGGTACACTTGCAGGGAGCAGCTCAGGTGGCCACCAATGTCCTATTGCAACAGCTGAGCTCCTTCTGCGGAATGTGCAAAAGGTAGGAAAGAGACAAATTATATATCCTTACAGGTGTGACACGGGGAAGGAAATTTTCAAGTAAGATCTGTGCAAGGGGCTTTTCTTTTAAGAGTCAATAAATGAAGTCCAGTGGCAGCTATGGGAGATTTAGTTCAGGAACTGAAGGAACCAAAAAGTTACCTACCAAAAGGTAGGTAAAGCTGAAGAAATCAGCGTTAGCCACCTGAAAGCCATGTACAGGTCCAGTGTCAAACACCAAGACCTTTTATCAGTTATGATGTGTCTTTGGGCAGCACAATGGGACTTCTGTAACTCCTGTCCTCCCGAGAATTATTAATTAAAAGAGAAAAAACAAGCAGCTGAACCGTGGATAAGCTTCTCTGGTGGTATTAGAGTGTCAGGGCCCAGAGAACATTCTTGGCTCTGACAGCCTTGCCCAGCTCCCCTCAGAGTTCCCTGCACCTGCCCACAGCCCACGACCCCATATCAGCCCCCCAGGCTGCCCCCCACCAGCCCTGCCCCTGGCTGGGATGATGGGATGGGCTCTGGCTGCCACACCAGGAAGCTCCCACTGCTCCCTGCCCCCAGGGACTTCCTGGTCCCCGTGGTGCCCTGACACAAAGGACCCTCTTTAGGATCCTGGGAGCCAACTTCTTTCATAGTAATCCATCAACGGGGCAATGGCATAGGTAACGAGTGATTGCATACCTTGGCTCCATGTCGACGGAGACTTACATGAACCAGAGTACCTAGACTGGATCAGAAATGATATGCTGAGATTGATCTTAACTCAATTCAAACTTGTAAATCACAGATCATAAACTATAATGAGATTTCACTTTAAGTGAGGATGAGAAGAAAATCTGTGTCCAAAGCACCTTGTATACAGTGCAGACTTGGCCATCAGACACGACGATGACATAATGCTGGTCTTTATGGAGCCAGCCTTTTGCAAAAAGCCAAATTGACTGGAGAAAAAAAATTCTGAAGAGACATTCCTTACTCTTTTAAAAAGATATTTTATAGTAAGAGAAACTGCTTTGATTTAGATGGCTCTTCTTATACACAGAGGAAGATGCTGATACATATTTCTGAATGTTTCAATGAAATGTGGCAGTTGTGGTCAGGGCTGCTGACCTTTTTTTTTAAGAGAAATCCAGTGGGGATGTTAGCTTATCTATTACTTTTGGTAGCCTATGACAAACTGAGCAGGATTTGTGAGAAACTGATGCTGAATTTCTGTGGATACGACCCTTCCATACCTCTGGAAACTTCTGGACATTAGGAAAGCTTTTCTCTGGCCAGGAAGGTTGAATGGAAAAAGTGCAATTATTGTTTGATATGGAATGAGAAGGTGGGTCATGCTCATTTCCTCCAAAGTGAATTGCATGGGCCTTCTGCATGCAGTGACACAGAAGTAATTACTGTAAGTTGAAAGTGGAAACAGACTGACCAGAGCTATTTGGATGTAAAGGGACTAATATGATGGAGCAAATGCCCATATGACCTTCTGTTACAGTAACAAGAACTTTTCTACTGATTAATGTATTTACTCATATTTTGAGTAAGATTGATAACTGCACATCTAACTACTGTCTACAGAAGACAGTTTGGCTGAAAAGAGAGAGTAGCTGTGTCATACAGAGAGATTGCTTTCTAACATTTAAAATTAATGTTAATCTACATATATATAGCATATTGTAGCCAAAAGCAGGTAAGTGAAACCTCATGGATCTTTTGAGGGTCTTGTATCCAGGATAGCATTGACATGGTGGTGATCAAAATGGTTATGAAGACAGGAAGACAGGCAAAGTAGTCATGCAATTATTTTTGATAGAGACTATGTGATTTAGTAACTGAAAGTTGTTTTTTTTTTTTTTTATTTTGTTGACTACAAAAAAAAAAGCCTTCAGGCTACATAGATACACAGAGGTGTGTAAGCCATTTGTTCCCTATAGAAGTAGTCCTGGATCCTAAAGGCAGAGGCAAAAAACAAAAGGCACTTTGGATTGCACCTGGGATGCTGTTCTGTTCACCTGTTTGCATCTTAGAGCAGTTACCCTGTGAGAAGAGGCTGTGGTAGCTGGGCTTGCTCAAGCTGGAGGAAAGACCGCTTTAGAGGGACCTAACAGTAGCTCCCAGTGCCTATGGAAATGTCACTGAGGAGACCAAGCTCTTCATAGTGGTGCACAGGGGAAAAAGATGAGATTTGTTGAATTGAAAGTGAATTGAAAGCAAGGTGCCTGTATATAAGGAAGGGGAAAAAGATACACCATGAGGACAGTCAGTCATTGGAACAGGCTGCTTCACAAGGTTGAGAAACCTCATCTTCAGAGCTTTACAGAAGGTTGACAAAGCTCTCAGCAGCCTGATCTGAATTCACTCTTGACCCTGCTTTGAGCAGGAGGTTGGACTAGATACATTTTGAAGTCCCTTCCAACCTGAACAAATTTGTGATCTTCTTTAGATAATAAAAGGCAATGTGGCATGGCCCCTTTAGCATTACAAAACATTATATGCTATTTGCCAAATCTGCTGTATTATTATCATGATTAGATCAATTATGACTAAACTTTACTGTTCATTTTGTACATATTAAAAAAATATACTATTTCCCTCTTGACTCTAGTCATGTTGCTTTTTTAAATCATATTTCCCCCATTGATCTTAGCCATAACATTAGCTGACTCATCTTAAAATAAATTATTTACATAATCTTCCCATAGTTTCTATATAAACTTTTTTTTTTTACTGCAAATAGCTTTCTAATGTTTGATCATTGTGTGCCAATTATATCTTTCCTGAATGAAAGTTCTGCTTGTAATAAAATCAGTCAAGGAGATTATCTCCATGTGCCCACAAAGGGCTTTGGTATGCAGAGAGTGCAGATCACTTAGTAGTGCGAGATGACAGAGTAGATTTCCTCGGAAGAGTACAAGCTGCAAAAGATTTGTATTCTGGGCCATGAAAATTCAAATCTGGCTCTTCAGCAAAGATGGAGAGAAAAGTTTCTGCCAAGGTAGCAACAGGATTTACTTCCTGACAATGTTAGATATATTCATCTCAAAGAAGAAGCCATTTTCCTCAGAAAACTTTTCTTCATAGAATCATAGAATTGTTAGGGTTTGAAGGGACCTTTAAAGGTCCTGTAGTCCAGCAAGGAACAGGGACATCTTCAACTAGATCACGTTGCTCACAGCCTCATCCAACGTGGCCTTGAATGTTTCTAAGGATGGGGCATCTACCACCTCTCTGAGCAACCTGTTCCAGTTACCCGTTACCACTCTCATTGTAAAAAATTTCTTCCTAATATCTAATTTAAATCTACCTCCCTCTGTTTTGAAACCATTACCCCTCGTCCTATCACAACAGGCCCTACTGAAGAGTCTCTCCCCGTCTTTCTTGTGGGTGCCCTTTAGGTACTGGAAGACTGCTATCAGGTTTCCCTGGAGCGTCCCCTTCTCCAGGCTGAACAGCCCCAACTCTCTCAGCCTGTCCTCATAGGAGAGGTGCTCCAGCCCTCTGATCATCCAGAGGACTGGACCCTCTGATCATCTTTGTGGCCCTCCTCTGGACCTTCTCTAACTGGTCTGTGTCCTTCTTATGTTGGGGCTCCAGAACTGGACACAGTACTCCAAGTGGGGTCTCACCAGGGCAGAGTAGAGGGGCAGAATCCACCTCCCTCAACCTACTGGCCACGCTCCTCTTGATGGAGCCCAGGATGCGGTTGGCTTTCTGGGCCGCAAGGGCGTATTGCCGGCTCATGTTGAGCTTCTCGTCCACCAGCACTCCCAAGCCCTTCTCCTCAGGGCTGCTCTTAACCCATTCTCCGCCCAGCCTGTATTTGTGCTTGGGATTGCCCTGACCCACATGCAGGACCTTATACTTGGACTGGTTGAACTTCAGAAGGTTTGCACAGGCCCACCTCTCCAGCCTGTCCAGGTCCCTCTGGATGGCATCCCTCCCTTCCAGCATGTCGACCGCACCACACAGCTTGGTGTTTTTGGCAAACTTGCTGAGGGTGCACTCTATCCCACTGTCCATATCGCCGACAAAGTTTTCTTTTGTTTTAAGATGACCTGGAGTTTGAAGGGAGAAAATTTTCCCCTGATTTTGTAATTTTCAAGTTTGCATTTGTCATTTTCAAGTTTGAGTATGAATTAATTAATAGAATCATAGAATAGTTAGGGTGGGAAGGGACCTTTAAAGGTCATCTAGTCCAACCCCCCTGCAAGGAGCAGGGACATCTTTAACCAGATCAGGTTGCTCAGAGCCTCATCCAACCTGGCCTTGAATGTTTCCAGGGATGGGGCTTCCACCACCTCTCTGAGCAACCTGTTCCAGTGTCCACAACCCTCATTGTAAAAATTTTTTACCTCATATCTAGTCTAAATCTACCCTCTTTTAGTTTAAAATCATTATGTCTTGTCCTATAGCAACAGGTCCTACTAAAAAGTTTGCCCCTCTTTCTTATAAGCCCATTTTAAGTATTGGAAGACTGCAATAATTGCTCCTTAGAAGTTGTTCATGATGCCTACAGGATTTCCTGGGTGATTAAGGCCATAGGATGCTGCTGCTTTCAAAGATTTAGACTGGCTGGCAGACCATGTGGACTGTAAGCTGGAATGAGAGGTGGCTCAGGACATCCCTGTCCTTGGGGCCATCCTAATGATTCCTGGCTAGCAAATCTTCTCTGCAATTGTTATGCTGCAGTCATGTTGCTGGAGCAGAGCCTCTTGCTCAAGGTCCCCTCTTCCTGGTCACGTCCTGGCCCTGGTAGGAGATTGCAGATAACCAGGTATTTCAGTATGGCACTTCCCAGAGCTCTACACTGGGCCCTCTGCCTTCCCACACAGGCAGGGGCCAGACTCATCTGGGACAGCAGTAGGAGAGATCAAAAAGGTCTGTGTGGTTGAGAGAGGGTGTCTTGTTTTATTTTTTTTTATTTTGATTAAAGTTTTGTGCATTCATAATACTCATGTTGCAGCAGTCTTGGCTATATTTTTTAACATTTTGCTTTGCATATATATCAGACACAAGTGAACACTGAGATACTGGACAGATTTGGTTGCCAAGCATTTGTCAAGCATTTTGGAGGTACCTACAAGTTCCAAGAGTGGAAGAGATGTTTCACTACCTGCCCATCACAAGTTATTATTAGACTTTTTCTTTCTTATTGTGAGAAATAGCTTCTCACCCAGTACAGGAGTTTAACTAGCTAGAAATAGAGTTTAACAGTTATTTAATAGGCTCAGGAGAAGTTAAAGATCAAACCAGAAAGACCTTCTGGTTCCATGCCAAAGTTATCATGCCATATGGACTTCCTATGCATAGGGCATTTCTTTTAGAACCTCATACAAATTCCATAAGAGAAGAATATTATCCCTCTAAGTACAAGAAAAACATTTGAATGTATTGAAAACATGGCAGGTTCCCTTTTATAGAGAGAAGGCCAGGAAAATCTAATTTTTAACATTTTGGTTTATATTTCCCTAATAGTTTAATTAGTTCCTCTGATTTGGAGTTGTCAGACCCAGCATTAAATAGGGAGAAATGTCTTTGCATAATGAAAGAGGAACACTAACTGCAGTGACCTGGCCAAATTCCAGTTTGAATAATTGCACATGCTTAAATAAAATATCTTTTGACAGTTCAGTTAAACAAAAACATTATTTATCCCCACCTGTCCTAAACTGAAGAATACTGCTAAAAAAGCCTTTGCATTCCATGTAAGGGTCAGCTGTCTTTCATGAATGGGCAAAATGAATCTGGGTTATTAATCAGGGGCCATTTATAGAAAGGTTGATCCTGTGGAAATCAGTGGCAAAATTTCCTCTTACTTTCCTAAGTGCGGGATTCCACTTATCATTTCTATGTGTGGTTTTGCCATCAACCTCACATCAGATCTTTTGTAAATTACTTCACTACTTCATACAAAGCTTTTTTCCCCCTCTAAATTCAGTCTGATGGTGCTTAAAAATTGTCCACCATCTTAAGTACAAATAATAAGTACTGTATAAAGCCTCTATTTTAATGTAATTATTATGAGCAAGACAAGTAAAAGTCTCTTTAGTTTAAGGTTTTCCATTACAAAACTCCATTTTTCAGCTACTTATATCAAATCACCTGAGCACGCTTCTGTTTTCCGCGTGGGGTAGGGGCCTCAGACTGAGGAATTTGGGAAATGTCTTAAAAATTATGTGCATTTTTCTTCCTATCTGTAAAGAAGTGCCCAGATTTGGCCGAGTTGCGTGTTTCTTGAATCCTTAGTTCTTACTGGCTCAGCAGTGACCTGCCAGAAATTGGCACTTAGGTTTCTGAAGATGCCATCTGCACTGGGCATCCTCTGTCCCAAGGCTACAGGAGAAGAACATGACTTTCCCTGTAATTTCTCCTCCTGTTACCATGTAGGGCTATGGCACAGCATCTAATAGCAAGGTCTAATATCCTCTGCTCCTGCTGTTCTTCCTTCTGCTGCCTTAGCAATAAAAAGATGGAGGCAACCTAAGGGCAATGGGAAGGATGCAAAATCAAGGAACACAGGGTGAAGGAAAATCTGCTCAGAGCAACTTACTCAGCATCACAGAAGAATTCTGTGGCATGCTCAAGCATAAAATTTGCTTTTCCTAGAATGGCATTATGGTTGCCAGGCATGCCATGTAATATGGGATTTCCTGTATTATAGTCTCAAATTCTGTGTTCTGTATCAAAACATACAGGTTATTGATTTCCCTGTATATTCCAGAACTATACAGTCATTGTAAAATCTGGTAGTCCTACCACTAACTTTGATCTCTGTCTTCTCTGTGGGTTTTTCTGTGTTTCCTTTCTCACATTGTGTGGGTAAACCCACTTCTGAGGGTCATAACAGGAAGGAACTGCACCCACACAGTCACGTAGGATTTATGCCACTGCTGGAGCAAGACATGCACCTGACTGACCTCAGGATGGGGGTTGCAAGTGGGTAGGAAGGAAGATAAGCAAAGGAAGAGAGTAAGGCTGGGCACAAACTGAGATACCAGTCTTAGTTCTGGATCTGAAAGTGGTGAAGGGCCGGGGAAAAGGCATTCTGGTGGTAACTTCTGTCCCCAGTACAAGGGGCTGGTATGGCAAGAGGATCATAATGATGCCTCATGCCAGATAGTTGCCTCCGAGACATTTAGCATTTCCTGAAAGCAGGTAAGACCCTCTAAGCAACTTGGTCTGGATGGAGCAACACTATTCACAGGGAAGCTATAGAATAAACAGTTGTATTCAGGCCTCACCCTTTTTTTTCTACAGTTAATATGTTGAGGTGGTTTTGAGGTCCCTGTCCCTCTCTGGACCCCAACTGAAAACCTTCCTTTGAATCATAGAATCTTTAAGGTTGGAAAGGACCTCTAAGATTGTCAAGTCCAACTGTCAACCTAACACCACCATGTCCACTAAACCGTGGTCCTGAAGTGCCACGTCTACACATTTTTTTTTTTAACACCTTCAGGGATGGTGACTCCACTACTTCCTTGGGCAGCCTGTTCCAGTGCTATTCAGCCTGTATTGTAAAGCCACAATGAAAGCCATCATGCTGTGGCTGGTACCAGAACTGGTGGATACGAACTACCCTAAATACACCCATCTTGTGCTGTGCTGGAACATGTTGTGGGCGTTTCACAGGCCCCAAACTTTAATTCCCAGGGTCTAGGAGTCTCCCTGGTGTGCCTGGCAAGCCCACAGCAGGCCTTAGCAGACCATGTTATCTGTTGACAAAGGCTACACTGAAGGTGGCTTGCCTGTGTCCTCAACTGCAAGCCCTTCTGACATTTTCTGCACGTGAAGTTGCGAGGCTGTTAGAGAAAGCTGTCTGATGTCCTGGCTAACCTTCCCCTTTGCATGTTCCTGGTGGCAACAATGCCTAAACACGGTAAATTTTTCTTTTAAACAGCTCAGTTGTCCTGCTCCTCCTCCGTATCCCTTCCCCTGTAGCACCACAGCTCCTCTGCACTGCGGCTGCAGCTGCGGCTGCTGGGGATCATCTGTGCCCACTGGAGTTCCTCCCCCTACACCCCTCTCCAGCACAGTCAATAGAAATGTGCATAATTCTGTGTTTGTAATTAGTATATGCTGTTTGAGACCTGTGTTCTGGTTTATCAAACACTGCTCATCTGTTGTGTAAAAAATAGTTTAGGAATTCCAGCCTGACTTCTGTGGGAGTCTTCCTCCTTTGAAGTGGGAAGATCAGAGTCATGGCTGGGTCAACACAGCACGAGCTCTTCTGCTTCTGCTCAGGGTGCCGGGTGTCAGCAGCCGTGCAAGATGGGCTCCTGTTGTTCAAACTCGGCTGGAGTGCTACACACAGTGCAGCCCTGAGACAGCAGTACTCCTCTGCTGAGACCTATTAG